>JAWWLR010000165.1:24362258-24373332 GCA_035041075.1 Acraspis erinacei | reverse complement strand
AATTGTGCTTGCAATCGTTTACATTAACTTATTGCTAAATGCCAAATACTTCACCTACCAAAATATTTGGTTAAAATAACCAAAAAATTTAGTTGGATCAACCAAATATTTTGTTGTCCATATAATAACCTTAGTTGATTGATTCAACGAAGTATTTTTCTGATTGCACTTACGTTTGAGTTTTAAAGAATCTTTTATTAGGGGAATAAAACAATTTAAAATCAAGTAAAACCGCTTTTAATGTATTTATTTAAAACAAAATTTATTTTTAACAAAATAACTTATATCTTCAAATTAAATTTTTAATAAATATTCAGAATTTTCAAACAAAAAATACTGGAATTCTCTATCTATAAAGATAAATATAATAGATGATATCTCAACTACACAAAACAAAAACGAATTTTTAACAGAAAGACAAATTTGGAACAAAAAACATGAATTTAAAAAGGAAAAATATAAATTTTCAACTGAAATGAGAAACTTGTAACATAAGAAATTAACTTCTAATAAAGTAGTTCAACTTTTAACCAAAAAATGTACATTTTAAACTAATTAGACGAATTTTCTGCGAAGCCTACAAAGATATTATTTTCTGTGAAAAAGACAACTTTTCAACAAAAAAATTGAATTATCAATCAAAGAGATGAATTTTTAAATAAAGTGATGAATCTTAAACAACAAAAAATGAATTTTTAACAAAGTAATTCAACTATTAACGTAAAAATTGCGTTTTCCGACGAAAAGGACGAATTTTCAACAAATAAATATTTTTTAATCAAGAAAGAAAAAAGTTTATTTAAGTTGTTGAACTTTTAAACCAAAAGACGATTGGTCTGTAAAATTAGTTTTCAACAAAGTAGTTGAATTTTCAACAAAAGAGATACATTTTCAATTTTAGTGTTTAATTTAAGAAATCAATTTTCATTGAAAAAAATGAACTTTGAACTAAAATGATGAATCTTCAGAAAAAAAATATTAAAAAAAAGTGGTTTGACTATGTAATTAAATTTTCAACAATGAAATAAAGGTTTCATACAAAATAGTTAAATCCTCGACCAAAGAAGATTAATTTTTAAATCAAAAAGTTGCATTTTTATCCAAAAAAGATGGACTTTTAACCAACAATGATGACTTATTACAAAAATTGTTGAATTTTTAACCAAATAATACACTTTTCAACCAAAATTATTTTCTTCAGTATGAAACAACTGAAAGAAACGAAATATAATTAAAAGGCAAATAAATTATTTAACTTCTAAAATTCCCTTACTTTACCCTAACCAATATTCCAGTTTATATTTAAAGACGAGAACTTTAATTTCGTAACATTTTTAACACAGAATCTTTTCTAAACAAAATTTAACCATTTTTAATTTCAATTCGTTTTTTTAAATTTTAATCTTCATGGGTGTTGTAATTTGTCTCTTATAGAAATACCTTCACTTTTGCAAGTTTTTTTCAAAATCCCTGAATTTCTCCTGATAAATAAAATGTAAAATATATCTATCGATAAGATTGTAACACAATGAGCCTATATTTTTTAAACTCAACATCTTATTTACAATAATTGAGTCTTCGGATATCGGACTTTTAAGCTGTATAGAATATAGATGATACTTCATGATTCATTATTAATTGTACTTAATATTTTTTATTTTTTGTGTTGCAGGTGAGACGAAGTTCAGTGCAAAATGGGTTACAAAGGCGTAATTGGTAACGTAGATAATGAAACTCGGAAAAAATATAAATTATGTATCGATAGCAGCAGATTACTTCATTTATTTTGACAAAAGTTAGCTAAAATAAATAAATGTATTCTTATTTGAGACAGCTTCAGATTTTATTGAATGGATATTCCGTTTTCTTCAATTTATGTAAAAAAGAATTTTCTATGAATGGAGAAGCCATTAGTACCAAACTTCAGACAATCGCGATACATTTGTTAATCCATCTGCAGCAATTCAGATTGCTTTCAAAAGAAACGGTTTTGATATAAAACATCAATTCCAAACTTCTTCCGAGACATCTTCTAAATGCAAAATTTAAACATTTATTATCAAGGAGATTTTCCTGGTTCCATGATGCCCTCACATCGCATCTGTTTTCATAAGTTAAACAAAAAATTCTGTAGGATATTTAACTTTTTTCCACGATGTATTGCAGGCAAAATCGGATTTGTTGAAATATTGAAAATCGTGAAAAAGCAAAACTGTTATTGTTATCATGCTACTAGAGGAGATACGATCCGAAAATAAATCAACAAAAAATTTATGCCCATGGACACACTCGTATTACGTCTGTAACACATAAAGTTAGAAATGACACAATTTCCTTTAATATTTATAAATATAACAAAAAGTGTAATTCATTGATTTTCTAATAGAATTATGCAACAATTTCAATCGAATTGATTATAAATTCGGATCTGTTGAAATATTGCAAATCGTGAAAAAGCAAAACTATAATTGCTACCATCTCTCTTATTTGATCCGTAATAAAGCAACAAAAAATGTATGGCCATGAACATACTAGTATGGCTTTTGTAACTCAATAAAGTGTGGAGTAACCGAGCAAACCATGATAAATCCATTCGAGATGATTCTTCAGTAATTAGACAAATGCTGTATCTCAAAAATACCAGAGATGGAAGAAAAATTCAAATAGGATCATATAGAGAAACCCATCTAGCTGAATAGCATATTGACAACTTTAGTATAAAATAGACTTCAATTCATATATTTTGAAAGTTACACCATTTTTAAAGTCCAATATAACGTAACATTTCCTTCAATATTTATAAATATAACCAAAAAGGATAATTTAATGATTTTCTGATACAAAGAAACAGCACTTTAAATTGAATTGAAGACACATTTGGATTTGTTGAAATATTGCAAATCGTGAAAATGCAAAACTGTAATTGCTACCATCTCCTCTCATGCGATCCGTAATGAAGGAACAAAAAATGTACGTCCATGAACATGCTCATGCTTCTGCAATTGTGTGCAAGTATACGTGTATGTGTCTCTATATATTTTATGTGTCTGTGCGCCTACAGCTGCAGCACCTGCAACCCTTGCAACCACCAACCGCTCTTCTTTCACTTTTTACAAGTCTACTTGTCCTCTGTACTTGCATCTGCCACTATGTTAAGAGTCGCGTGCCAAGCTTTGCTCCAATTACGCCTAATTACTGCGATAGTCGTCATTACTGGAGCGGAATTCCGATGCAGAGTGGAGATAGTTATTCATAGTTGTACTATTCTAAAAACCAGCCTAAACGAAAATGTTAATATTCTCTAGGTTTATGTATAATGTATCTTCAACTAAGCAAAAGTAGTTTACGTTTTATAGTTCCATGATCTGAAATTGCAAGAAGCTGATAAATATACAATACATTATTAGTTTTAAGATATAATTAAATATAATTAAATATGATAAAAACTCTTGACCAGAGATCATTTAAATCATATATGCATATACATAACTTAGGTTGCTGATACACAATCTATGGCCTTACACTCTTATACCTTTTTGCAGTGTAACTTTTTACTTAACTCATCTTTCTGCAGAAACTTATTGAATCATCTCTAATTACATATTTTTAACCCATTATTCCTTTACTTTCTGTAAAATGAAGTACCAGACTCTTGAGAACCCTCTTCGACCTAACGACGGCGATTTATCGTAAACTATATGGACGATCGTTAAGCTCAATGTGCAGCTTTCACTGAACTAAGGTATTGCGTCGGTGTTCATACAAGTTCAGGGATGTTATACGATATGAAGGCTTCCTCACAACGACGCCTAATAATTTCCCGTAATTACGCATAATGAAATATTATGAAATAGAGACTCGCAATTTATTTAAGCTGTAAATAACAGTTTGAAGAACGAAAACGCGTTTTCCCTGGACGAATGAGTTTCATAAAACTTGTAAATCAGCCCAGCCATAACGGAACCCCGATCACAGAAAAACATCGATCCTCAAAAGTACGCATGTTGTAATTTTATGTGAAGAACATCTCAAACTTATCAGTATTGCGCGATAATCAATTATATTTTAATCCCACATTTTTCAGTGACTATTCTCTATTTTATACTGCTATTTGTCTGGGAGTAATAGGTTATTGGATTAAAAGTGGTCTCCCAACCCTAAACGCGAAAAAAACTCTGAAAATCATTGTTGCACGAAAATACACTTATCATCACCGGAAACCTCTTCATCGTCGATGAACTGGGGCTTCTCGATGACTAGTGCTCTCAATCCCGTTTTTTATGTGTTCACCCTTTCGGAATTGAAAAGTTTTTAGTGACTCGGTCAGTCAATCGAAAAGCGATCTCGACCAAGCGAGTCGGTACTTCGGTGGTGGTCGTGCAGTTTTAAGGGCGTTCAGCTGTCCTCGTGGCGGTCCATTGTCCTGTGGAATATTTATAGCCAAAGGATGACCAAACAATTTACGCTGGATTCTCTTTCCTGCGATNNNTTGTATCCGCAATGTAATAAACGACTCGAATATGCGTGCCAATGTAATGTACGCGATTTTAACATGTTTAGTGGTGTAGTTTCAAGGGGGAAAGACCAGAAGTAGCTTAGCTCATTCATTTAAAATAGGTAGCTTATTAGGGAGCTGACTTAAACCAGAAAGCCGATTTGTAATAATAAATTCAGAAATGGAGATGGAAGACATATTGCTGGAACTAAATGGCGATACTTTACTTTCAATTTACACCGAAGGTTGGATATGTGACTTTAGAATTAAAATTATAGTCGTTGAATTTGGGATGGATGATGGAAAATTGGGAGTATACCCCTATAGTGAATTTTGGAACGGATTGTTTGTTGATCGTAAAACTGTTTCTCCCAGATAAGAACGACACAAACATCAAGGGGCGTTTCGAGTCTAGGCATTTTTCGCAAGTCATGGAAGGACTTGCATTAAAATTTACTTTTGTAACCCCACGCAGGAGGCGGAGGATGAATTTATCACCTCGAGGTAAATGAAGTCCGGTGTCAGGAAAATGGGTAACAGATTTTTATTCATTCGGGAAAATTGGTATTGATTCCATGACTTTTCCAGATTTTTCAGGTATTTTTTTTGGAAAATAATTATGTTTATTTTTAAAAAAATCCATTAGTACTATTCAATCAAAACGCATTCTAGAGGCTTTAGACTAATTTGCCATAATCGATTGTAAAAATTAATCACTGCGAATATTCAATAATATTATTAAATTCTAAGCAATACCTATTGATACTGTTAATCTTGTATAGGGAAACTTCTTTTGGAACGGGAGCGAATCGAAAAAAATGTCTAAAGATTCCTCTTCGGTATCCCCACTACTGCCATGATAAAAAAGGCTTCTATATGATCTCCCTCTCTGCACTCTCTTACTATGGGATCTCCTCAAAACTCATGGTGATTCCACATGAAGGATGTCAAAGTTAATCCATCAAAGCTTCACTTCTTCCGTGTGGCCCCACTACCACACACTGGTTTTTTTATTCTTGTATTTTTCTCATATCATTTTCGTTACTAAAAAAAAATAGTATTATCATTCGAGGAGATGACAATTTCACTTTTGAGTCTACACTATATTTTAAGATGGCAAAGATTTCAAATGATTTAAAAAATTTCACAAAGATTTCAAAAAAAGAAAAAAAGTTAATTAATTTGAAAAAATTACATAATTACCCTCCAGGTCTTGTAATATCCCAGTTATTCACTATTTTTAGCCGAACTCAGAACAAAATTTCGCTTGAATCAAAAAATCTTTTTTGTTGGATATCTATTGAAACGGGGTTGATGCAAAAAAATATTTTATTAAATTAAACAAATTTCTTGTTCGAGATTACCAAATATTCCATCCATCAGAAGATTTGTTTACAACGAAAAACTCGGTTTAATCAGCCAAACCTTTGGTTTATCATATACCAATGCATCTATTTTGTTGATTCAAACAAATTTCTGTTTAATGAACAAAAAATGTTCTGACTCTAATTACGAAGTTTTCTTTTTGAAATAACAATAAATAAGAATTCAGCAACGCATTCGAGCGTTGGCTATTGCTCCCTTTGCAGCTACTCAATAGCGGGAAAATGAATATTTAAAAATGAATTCATCGTTCTTGCCTTTTGTATGCAGCTTTGAATGTCAACCAAGAGGCTACTCGACTGGAAATTAAGTAAATTGCTTTCTGACGCAAATCATTGGACTCAAATCGTTACAATTTTTGTCCTACTCCGCGCGTTTAATACAAAGACCGCGAATTGATCATGCTTGAGTGGATTCATAGAAATCAGCGACAATGCCACTGGGAGGCATGTGCTGTTAAAAATGTTTAGATCTTTAACACGTTTCGTCAATATAGAATGTAGAGTTAAAATTGACAATGCAATTTTCAAATTTAGGAATTATTTGCGAGTTTCTTACCATGCTTTCTCAGAAAAGAAACCTAGTTTACTGTTTACGCGGATTTCAGAGTAATCTTTATACCTGTCAACAAAATCGGACTACGGTACCTCATTTGTATGCATTTTACGCTCGATTTTAGGCTTCAAAAATGAAAGCACGAAGGGAAGGCTATTCAAAAACTATCGCAATCTCTTTGACAATGAATGCTGTTTATTAAAAACTTAAAGAAGGAAGTGTTTCAACTCATTCTAAGCTTTGACTATAATATTTTATTTCAGTTATCATATCCGTGGATAGTATTTATCCTGTTCTTCAGTTTTAGATGATTTTTTTTAATGGGTATTTTGAATCGAATACTATTGTTTCACGAATCTGGTCACCGTATTGAATATAATTTTAAAACTATTGCAAATTTGATCCTAAAATGTCTACAGATGAAGTAGCCAGATTTTGTTGACATTTTCACCAAACCCATCATTGATTGAAGCGCACTGTGAGGAGGGTAAAACTCAAAAATGTTATTTCAAACGTAGTGTCTCTTCTTTTATTTGGAACCCATATTGTAGCAGTGGACCCCATTTTGCCTCAATATTTTTCTTGCTCAATGTGTTTTCAGAGTCCAGTGCTGAGACATCAGTGCACTGAATGCTCGCAATGAACTAAGTACGTGAAGCGTATACAAATGAGCAAAGGCGGGTTCTCATCGGAATAACGACAGCGATAGGGCGGACTCCGTGCCAGGGCAGATGTTTCCCGTCATCGTTGACCGTCGTTCCCATTCCTGCGTTCCTATTTCCAATTCAGAGTCTCCGACGAAATTGCGCTTCCACGTCGTCGCCTTGATGTAACCCAGCCTAGCTAACCTGACCAAAAGAGTTGGGCTATCGCATTGATTGAACCTACGTCACCCGTCAAATTATGGATTCAGAGAATGTCTGTCAGAATTTTGGGACTCAAGTTTAGGATATGTTAGTCAGCTGGGGATAAGCAGATAATTCGAATGGGGATTTTATGCAGATGCTTCTGGGCTTAACCGGCAATAATCGTACAATGATGTCTGGTTAAGAACCCTATTGACAGTCTTCATTCTCCTTTATATAGAGTGAAATACCTGCGGGTGCCAGTATTCGATCGGGGCAAAGAAAAATTTGATCGATGGTAATAGAAAATTTTATGTATAAAATGAGTACAATAGTAAAAGAAAGCGGTTATTATTAGCGCAAAAACAGCTGAGAAAATTGTTTTCGTGATGGTTACATAAAGGAGAGGATGGTTGTTTGATTATTGATAAGAGGACCGATCAGATAGCAGAGGCGATAGATTTATATTGACCTCGAATGCCTCTGACTCTCTTGACCTTAGCAAGAGTCAATTCTACATATATAGAAACTACCTAACATACTTCCAAGCTTTAGCCAATGACAAACGCTTGAGCAACGCAGATAACGGATTTTCCATAAAAGATTCGAGAAAAAGATTCTTCACTGCAAATGCCTTTTAGAAGTTTGAAATTCTTCGAAGCAAAGGAAATTTCTTTTATTCCAAACGCTTGAAATTCTCTAATTTTGAATAGCTCCTTAATACCTCTGAGTAAATCAAAAAAATATTTGAGTTATTACATAATCTCACAATATCCTGTCGTTAAATATGTTTGACGGGGACTAACGAAGTATTGAAAGGTCATCAATACCAACTTGCCTTTCGAAAAAACTTGATAAACAGCATTTCTAATTAATTATTGCAAAAAGGACACTCTTTATAACGGAAAATCACATCACCCATGACCTTATTACACAGAGGCTCTTCCTGTTCAGCAACTTCTTCTTTTTCTTCATCATCTTCACTCTTTAGTAGCTTCTTCTACTTCTCCTGCTCAGTATCTCATTTCTGTGAATGCATTAATGCTCGTAAGTCGTATACATGCAGGATTCGAGAAAACCACTACATCTTGGAGATTGCGTGAATTGCAGTTTCTCACGATCTTGCGTAAAAGTGATCCCACATCAATCAGAACTTGTTATTGCAATTTCTACTTGTATCTTTGATCTATCGTTTTGTCTGGTAGCGTTTTTCCGGTAAGGAAAAAGCCGAAGCTATATAACAGGTAAATGTATTTCTATTCTAAAGTAGAGGGTAACAAGTTATGGGCCCAGAAAAATGTACAAATTCAATCCTTCGTTTAAAGATCCTTTTATTTTTTAATTTTTAATGATAGTTCCTTAATAGTTCTGCATTTGATCTTGAATTTTTCAAACATTACTTAAAACACTTTTGGTTGAGTGATTGTTTACATCCGCAACTCCTGAATTATTTGTGCATAATTTAATGAACTACCAGTAAATGCTCATGTTCACGTCCTGAGTTTTTATTTTCTAACATTAAAAATATTAATAATTTAGAAATCCATTATATTTTGAATGGAATAAAAATGATTTGAACTTGTATCAGTTCTAAATAACAACGATTGAAATTAAAAATTATTTAATGAGAAGCTCTCAAAATTGAAAACTTCCATACTAAAATTTTGAAAATCGTACAATTTCATTAAACATGAGTTTAAATTCTATCATTTCTAATTCAAAGCGTTAAAAACTGAACATTTTTATTTTTTGTTGAAAAAGCTCAAAATTGAATGGTTGTAAACTAAAATTTCGAAAGTGGGTCAATTCTAAATTGTTCAACAACGAATAATTTCGTATTCAAATTTATAAACTAGATTATTTTTAATTCATATGAATTAAAATTGTGTTATTTATAATTAAACCCGAATTATTCTTAAAAAATGATAAAAAGGAATTTCTGGTATTAAAACTATTATATACTCAAGCGGTTCGAAGTTTCAATTATTTTCACTAAATTTAAATGATTTGAATATTAACCATTTTCGAAATGCTGATTATATAATTGTCAAAATTCAACCATTTCAATTTCAATTGAAAAAATAGAACTTACGAAACAACATAATTTTTAATTTCACATCGTTTAATTTTTAACACTTCATTTAGATGTACTATTCATACTTGTGATCTTGCAATGAAATATTTTTCAGTTTTAAAGTATTTATTGTTTTAAGTCATCAACTAAAAATCGAACAATTTTATGATATTACTTTGAAAATAAATTAATACAAAACAAAATAACTATAAATCCCATTTTTAAAATCTCGCCTTGAATTTCATCTCGAATTTTTTCTCGAATTTCGAGTCTTGTCTGGATAGGAGTCTCTTGAAAAAAGTACGACGGCTACCCGACCGAACCTATATGGGGTTCTGCCGGTGGCTTTGAAACCCTAAAAACCTCGAAAATTATATGATTTCGAATTGGAAGTTTTTCAAATGAAAAATTGAATTATTTTTACAGTTGGATCTGGAATCTGACTCATTAAAAATTGCAGGGAATTTTTTAAAGGGATAAAGTTTTATGCAGACAACTTCGCGTTCTACAAAACACGCATGTGTTGTCATGGAAAAACAAAAGAAAGTATAACCGATATTTGGTTCAAGTTTATCCTGCAAAGTTAATTTTTGTTGCAGCGAATCTTTCATTGGAAATCGATGTAAAGTTTATCTTCTGTTTTTTTCTGTGTTGATAGTCAATCATAAATTATTGATATGTAAGGAGAACAACTTCATGTTGAATAAAATGGTAAATGATGTCAAACTTAGTTATAATAATAAACTGTCAGATTGACATGACAGAAAATATCACGTGACAAAAAAAGACACGAAAAGAGCGCGAATGAAGAGCAGAAGGTGGAGGAGAAGAAGCTTCAATGTAGACAGAATTAATTTATGAATTAATAGTAGAAGAATTAATTTATGAATTAATAGTAGATTATTGTGCGGTATATCATTTTTTTGTAATAAAAAAAAGTAAAGAAAATGGGACTAAATTTCGCGAGTTTAAAATTAAAGTATTCTCAAGTTAGGATCAGGAAACTAAGTAATTAAAAATTAATCATTTTCATATTTTGTATTACGCTTTTTAAAGTTTAATCGTTTAATCTACAGTGTAAAATTAATAACTTGAAAATCAATCATAATTAATTTGCATACAAGGTGAACAACTTTATATTGAAGAAAATGTTATAAGATGTCAAACTGACGCATACTAATAAACTGTCAGGATGAGCAGGAGGTAGTTGAAGAGGAGGTGGAGGAAGAGGAGCTTCATTATGAACAGAATGAGTTAATAGTAGATTATCACATATAATTTTTGCTCGTCAGCAAAAAAATAGAAAGATGGGACTAATTTTCGCGAGTTTGAAAATGAAACAAGATGTAGAAGAATACGATATGTGGTAGGTCAGTCACGTAGAGTTGGGAGCGTGGGATCGGAGTTACTGTTACACGAGACTATAACGCGTAGTAAGCTAGTAAAATAATAAGAAACAGAACGTCACTACAAATTCTCATAAAGTAACGTACGCGTGGCTTCGGTCACAAAAAATCGCGATTATGCGAAATGTTCCTCCCACGCTCTGTTTACACGCGTTGCGTAAAAAGGAAGACCGATAAGGTCCCTCGACAAGGAAGTTCCCGATAAATAATGAACTCGTAGCATCTGGTCGCGCCATGGAGAGATTATTTAAACAAATAAAATAAAAATACTTCCGTGAGCAGATGCAACTTTGCGTGATAAATCAGTTGAAATTGC
>JAWWLR010000165.1:24315991-24327943 GCA_035041075.1 Acraspis erinacei | reverse complement strand
CCACTTGATGTCACCCCCAATCGAATTGTCGTAAGTACCACTTCCTCTTTTTCTACTATTTTCAAGAAACTTTCCTTTTTTCTCATTTTTTTCGCTTAAATGCAAATTGAGTTAATAGAAAACAATAATTCTACTGTTTAAAATTGAAATTTCACCAGTTGAGAATTCAATTTTCAATTTGGTTGATTTTTTTTCGTAAAAAATGTTATATTTTCCCGAAAATCTGACACTTTTCAATCAAAAGTTTCGAAAATTGGTTAAAATTTAATTTCTTTAACTCAAAATTTTCAGTTAGAAAAATTATTTAATCAAAATTCATCTTTTTGGGTTGAAAGTTAACTTCTTTCGTACAAATTTATATCTTTGGGTTAAAAATTCAGCAGTATAGCTGAATTTTTTTCTTTATTGGAAGAAAATTTCCTTCTTCTCTTAGTTGAAAATTAATGTTTTATATCCAAAAATTGAACTATTTGGTGGAACATTTATGTATTTAGTTGAAAATTCTTATTTTTGATAGAAAACTTTTTTTTTAATTGAAAATATATCCTTGGGTTGAAAATTAAAATATTTTGATAGAAAATTCAACTATTTGCTTGAAAATTAAAGTTTGTATTGGAAAATTAATCTGTTTGGGTAGAAAATTCGTCTTGTTGGATTGAAAATTCAACAATTAAGTTTAATTTTTTCTTGATTGGAAAATCTTACTTGTTAGCAAATTCAACTATTTTTATTGAAAATTCGTCTTTTTAGTTTGTATATTCAACTTGATAGGTTGAAAAATCGTCGATTTTGGTAGAAAATTAATTTTCTTTTAAAAAAAACATCCTTTTGTTTGAAAATACTGTTTATTAAAAATTCAACTATTTTGTAGAAAATTTTTCTTGCTGGATTGAAAGTTCATCAATTTAGTTAAATTGTTTTTTTTTATTGAAAAATCTTTCTTGGTGAAAAATTTAACTCTTGTTGAAAATTCGCCTTTTAAGATTCAATATTCACATTGGTAGGTTTAAAATTCAAATACATGGTTAAAAATAATGTGGTTGTTGAAAAAAAATCTTATATTCAAATATTCTATTTTTTAGATTGAAAACTCAACTCTGTTTTTGATAATTCATCTCCCCTGGCAGAAAATTCTTTTCTTTTTTTGTTGTTGAAAATGAATTATGTTTCGAAATCCTAGGAATTTAAAGCGCTTCATATTGAATTTAATATGACACCTTTATATTAATTTTATTTAAAAGAATTTGTTCCCCTATTTTCGTTAAAAATCACCCTATCTTCCCTATTATGAGAGCATTTCGGGCTGTGAATTTTGTATTTGATTTATTTAAAGCAGGTAATTTTCTACAAATGACCGTTGAGTTATCGCTGAGAAATTGCAGAAATTTGTCAGTCTTTGATGAAGAATGTAAAATAATGTGAGATAAGCCAATCCGTGAAAATCAGTCAGTCAGTCGAGTTTTGCAGGGTCGATCCCTCCTTATATTAAACTTCCGTGAAACTAGTTTTGTCTGTTCAGTCTCATCGATCAGTATCTGCCTCTTTTGTTCGCAGCGTCTGCCTTTAGATTCGCCCGAGATTTTTTTATTTATCTTGTGAGTGAATGCGCAAAAGATATTTTTGTAGACCGCCTAAAGAAAACACAAAACACAATCGAATGGAGTGTCAAAGTTTCAACGAATTTCTGCACGTTGCAGGTATAATGTTTTCTAAAAAGCACTATGCAGAGATGATTTAGGAATGAGGATAAAATCTCGAATTTTGAAGAGAATGAAGATCGATTGAATAGTAAAAAAACTGGTCCTGGAAAAAGTTATCTGTCACTGATGCTTTCAAACAGGGTAATTTTGTTTTTCCAACTCTGCATTGATTGCTAAGTAAATAAAGAATTGTATTATCAAAGTATGATGGATCTGGTAGAAAATAGCTTTCTAGTAAAAAAGTAATAAAATGTCATAATTTGATTGAACTTGTAATTTATGGAATCACCGTCCCCTTCTTCCATTTCTCCCACTTTTCGAGCTTAAATTTGGAAAATTCTGTGGAACATATAAATTCGATAATTTTGACCCAATTTTCAACTTTCCCCCCCTTTTTACAAACTTCCGATTCATTTTTAAAAATAATTAATAGAAATTTAAGCCATTATAAAATAATGTGATTTGAGAGAGATTCTTTTATATGCTAATTTCAGATATTTCCTAAACAGGGAAAACAAGGAGATTTTTCAAGAAAATAGGGGAGTATATTCCTTTGAATAAAATTAATGTAGGTAACAAGATAATTGAATTTTCAAGCAACAAATATGAATTCTTATATCCAAAAATGTTGATGTTTGATATTTCAACTAAAAAACTTTAATTTTAAATAAAAACAGCTGAATTTATAAAAAAAAATAATTAGCAACCAAATACTTTCATTTTCAATAACAAAAATTAATTATGAACTTAAAAATTTTCAACCTACAAACATGAATGTTTATATCAAACAGATTACTTGCCAATGAAATACATGAATTGTCAACCGAATAGTCAAATTCGAACGCCAAAACGACGAATTTGACACAATAAAGTTGAATTTTTAACCAGAAATTAATTATTTTCGCAAAAAAGTTTATTTTTAATCAAATAGTTAATTTTTTATAAAAATAATTGAAAATTTAAAAAGAAAATTTTGGAAATCTAAAATAATATGCGAAATTAGCGTATTGTAGGACCTTCTAATAAAGTGCATAATTAATTTTGCAATAGAAAATATAGACGAATTCAACATTTGAATTAAGTTTTTTGCTAGAAATTAATTTTTCCTTTTCGAAAATTCAACTAATTTCTTATAAATATATGATTTTGTCTTGAAAATTCAATTTGCTGGTTAAAAATTCCACTATTATGTTTAAAAAATCACCTTTTTTATTGGAAATTCAATTTTTCGGATTGAAACTTCAACTGTCTTCTGAAAAATTTGACTTTATGGCTTTAAACTTTTTAAAATACAACTATTTCTTTTGTTTGAAAAGCTTACTATAAAAATATTGACTAATAAATCTTTTTTTTGTTCAAATGTAATTATTTTGGTTGATTATTTATCTATTCTGGATAGAAAATTCGTCTTTTTCTAAATAAAACTCTATTAAGCGGTTAAAAATGCAATATTTTGTTGAAAATTCGTCTTGCTAGCTTGAAGCTTTAACTATTTGATTGAAAATGAATACTTTTATTAAAAATTAATGTTTTTGGCTCTTAAATTGAACGGTTTTTAAAAATTCGACTTTTAAACCTAAAATTCGGCTAATTTGTTGAACATTCGTCGTTTTTATTTGAATTTAATAAATATTTTGATTCTAAATTAATTTTCCTAGTTGAAAATTCAATTATTTTATTGAAAGTGGAACTACTTTGTTAGAAATTTATTTATTTTTTTTTAATCATGATTAATCTTTTGGCTGAAATTGAATTATTTGATTAAAAATTAGTTTTCATTGGTTATTCATCTTACTGTTTTGCATTGAATTCGGCTATTTCATATCAAAAATGAAAATCTTGCTTGGTTCACTTGGTTGAAACATATCAACTATTATAGTTTTTCAAACATTCGACTTATTAGCTCAAAAATAGGACTATTATTCAAAAAATTCGTTTTTGCTACAAAATCTTTTTTGGTGAAAAGTTCAACTAGTTGGTTGAAAAATCAATATATTTTATATCATTCACATTGAATGAAATAATGATACCTACATTAATTTCTCATTTTTCAGAAAAAAACCTTGCTTTTCCCTGAAATTGAACAACTGAACCGCTAATCAGCCTGAAACTGATTCAAACTTAGAAATGATAATGAATCATACGTATTGATTAATCCGAAAGTAAATGGAATGCACCTCGGCAAAATTTGCGGACTAAATCAATTAGCCGTTCGCTATATTCCTGGTAATTAACGGATCGCGTTGCCCTTCGACCCTGTTTCATTAGAGGCAGAATCAAGAGGTCCATTGACCTATGAAGCCGGAGATAATTTAACGGTTAGGCAACAATAACATTGCATGGACATTGGATCATCAACAAAAAGAAATATAAAAAAATTGAAAAGGAAAAGAAAAAGGAAGAATGGAATGCAAAAAAAACTTTGAAAGAAGTAACTGTCCCGTAGTCACTACTGGTGAGTAGCGGCTATTCTCGTACCCCATCCAATTCAGGACTTTTTTGGGTAACGTCGATTTTCCCATGACTTTCGGTCTCGTGCTACGGAAAAAGTTTTCAAGGACCGGTTTTATGTTTATTCAAGTTTGATGTGTACTTGGCCTAATCGATTTTCTTCCATTGTCATACTGATTTTCTCTCACCCCGAGTTTTATTTGTATAAAATAGGAGGGTATTCGCCCCGAGAATTAAATCTGAGTTTCTCTTCGGTCTGAGTATAATGAAGCTGTAGATGAGATGAGGAGAGAATTTAGAATGATGGATGCAGAAAATTATTCATAATGATTTTGATGCGATACTCAGTTGAATATTTTATTTTTTAAGTCTCTATGACACATAGTGACTTTCGGAAGCTCTTTGCCTGGGGTGATTGCTAGAGATTGATCAGCGATCTGTGTCCTGAAAGGGATTTGGCCTAATGGTATAATAATAATATTAATAATGAGAAAGGGATCATTCACAAGATACGCGACACGTTTAGGGAGGGGGGGGGGTCTGCCGAAGTATCATTCTCCGTGTTAAGACTAATGGAACAAATATGGCGCAGGGGGGGGGCAGAAGTTCCTGAACAATGGATCTTTCTTGACTGAAAAATGTTTCTTAGTTAAAAATTTGTCCTTTTTGTTTGGGAACTCATCTCTTTTAGTTTAAAATGCAACTGTTTTGTTGCAAAACTACCTGTTAACATTTCTTTTTTTGTTGTTGTAGATTCATAATTTTAGTTGAAAATTCGTATTTTTTTCTGAAGAATTAATCATCTTGGTTGAAAATTAATTTAATAGGTTAAAAATATGCTTTGTTCAAAATGCAATACTTATATTTAAAATATTCGCAACTTTAAGCTTTTAAATTTAATTCAATATTTACTGTGTTAAAAAATCACTTCTTTGGTTGAAGATTCATCCGTTTAATAGAAAATTCGTTTTTTTTTTTCGTTGAAAGTTAATTTTTTTTATTAAAAATGAATGTAATCCATTTTTGATTAATAGTTTATCCTTTTTAGTTGGTAATTGAACTATTTGTTTGAAAATTGACGTTTTTGTTGAAAACTCAACTATTTGATACACAATTTATCTTTGGCTTGAAAACTCATCTCTTTTGGTAGAAAGAACAAAATGATGTCAAATGGTAGTTCGGAAAAATGAAAATTATTTGAAAAAATCATTTGGAAATATAAAAACCAAGTGGTTCTCCAAGTAAAATAAAAAGTAAAGCATAAAGCAAGTGGTCATACAGTAAAATAAAAATGTCAATCGGTAATTCGATGGAATAATAATCCTACCAAATAGAAGTTTGGAAAACTACAATTATGCGAAATAGTAATTTGGAATAATGAAAAATTATTGAATTATACAAATAATTAAAAAAGGCATTAAAGGTACTTTATATTTAATTTTAATTTTAATAATGTAATCTGATTAAAAAACTTATATCATCCTTTTTTTAAATAAACCCTTTCACAGGTACAGGAAATGTTACCTGCCATTATTTCCGGCCTGGCGGACAAAATCCTGCCTGCCCTGCCTTCCTATTAGTTTGCAAGGCACGAATTCGAAATTTCGATTTCTTCTCACGTTTCTTCGATCTTGCAACTTTTAAACATTTAAAAATCTTTGATTCCACCGGAAGTGGTGTCTGACAAATTGGAAAAGGAGGCAATTTTACTTAATCATTTCCTTTTACGTCTATTCACTTCTGAAAAAAATTGAGATTGAGGGAAGTTTAAAATACAAATTTTTGTTAAAGGTCTGGTAGTTTTACAAATCGTGCATATTAATTTGAACACAACAATAGCAAATTGAACAATATAGAACAAATATTGGCGCAAAATTCGTTTGGACCTAGAAGGAAACTAATTTTTCAGGATATTGAATGTAAACCTCAGTTGATTAATCGCAGTAGTAAAAATGCTTTTAGTCCTGAAAGAATCCTAGGATCCTAGAATAAAATAAGCACGTGACGAATTGAATGGGGAATATAAATTGCGGTTGATTTAAGGGTCTCAATTTTTCAAAGGTGAATGGAACAAAATATCGATCCAGCTTCCGAAACTCGACAGTTGCTCTCATACTTCAGTCCTTGAAGTCTCTCGTCTAAATCTAAAAGATATATTAGAAGAAATGCAGTCTTCATATTCTTTCCCCTACTTTCTTATTTTTACCTTTTTTTAAGAATTCTTATTTTCTCCTATTTTCAAGAAAGTTCCTCCTTTTCTCTTTTATTTTTGCTTAAATGCGAACAGCATTAATCGAGGAAGTAATGGAAACCAATAAGAAAATCCAACTATTTTTAGTTAAAAGTTAATTCCTCTTGATTGAAAAGTTTATTATTATATTTTTGGTTGAAAACTTAATTATTTTGTGGAAAATTATTATTTGCGGGTTAAAAATCTAACTGTTGTGTAGCAAATTCGCTATTTTGGCTTGTCAATGTAGCAAGTTGATTGAAAATGCACTGTTTTGTAGAAAAATCAACTTTTTTTAAATTGAAAATTCCTTAATCTGTTCTTTTTTATTAGGTTCAAAATTTTATTCTTTTCTTGAAAGTTCAACTATTTTGTCAAAAAGTCATCTTTTTTGGTTGAAAATTCAAATGTTTCAGACAAAAAATTGCCCTTTTGGATTTAAAATTCATCTTTTTTGTAGAAAAGTCATCTTATTTTTAATTTATTATTAACTTATTTTCAATTAAACTTTCTGGGTTTAAAATTCCGCTGTCTTATAAAAATTCGCCATTTTGGCTTGAGAATATTTTAAATAGCGTTATTACTCTTAGTTATCTTTTTTTAGAAAAGTATACAATTATATTTTTGTTTCGGAATTTATTTTTGTTAGAAAATTCATCTTTTTTGGTTTAAATTTTTTTTATTCAACATTCATTTTAGTTGAAAAAAATGGTTGTAAATTGTTTTGTATTGAAAAGTAATTTCTTTGTCTTGAAAACTTACCAAATTAGTAGAAAATAAAACTTTTTTGTTGAGGATTCAACTATTTTGATAAAAATTCTTTTATTTTGTTAACAAGCCATCTTTTTTTGTCGAAAACTCGACTTTTTCTTGAACATTCTTTTCTGATAGAAAATTATTCTTTTTGGCAGATGTCATCTTTCTATAATGAAATGAACTATTTGAATGAAAATAAAATTTGGTTTTTGGTTAAAAGTTAAATCTTTTTTGTTATAAATTCGACCTTTTTGTTAAAAATTCAACTATTTGGTTAAAAGTTAAATTATTTTTTTTAATGTTCTTCTCTTTTTCTGTAAAACTTCAATCATTGTGTTTTTAATTCAAATTCTTCTTTTTGGATTGAAAATTCATATTTTATGGAGGAAAATGAATTGTTTTTCGTTGAAGATTTATTTTTATTAGTTGAAAATTAAATTTTTTTTAAACATTCAACTGTCTCCTAACAAATTGTGTTTTACTAGAAAATTTGAATGTTTAGTTGATAATTTAACTTTTTGATTAAAGTCATCTCTTGGTCGAAAATAAATTTTTTTGTTTAAATTTGTTTTTTTTTTTTACTTAAAAATTAGGTTTTTTGTTGAAAATTGATATAGAAAATTCGTCTTTTTGTCTTAGAAACATAACAACTTGATAGAAAATTACACCCTATGATTGAAAATTAACTTTTTTTTTAAGAAAAATATTTCCGGGATGAAATTTGTCAGTTTTTGTACAAAATCTGTTTTTGTTGAAAATTGTACTTTTTGGTTGAAAATGTAAATATATTTCATCTTTAAATTTTAGGAATGAAAAAAGTTTCATATATAATTTGTTATGTTATCTGCATTAATTTTAGTTTTTTTAAATAATTTATTTCCCTCTTTTTGCGGAAATATCCTTCTTCACCCTGTCTTATTAATAATTATGTCTCATTAAAACTTATGCAAATTAAACTGCACTTTATAATTAAAATGTGTCCAACTATCCACCTCAAGTGTCAATTAAGAATACCTTTTCCTCTGGGCAATGAAATTAGCAATTTTAAAAGAACTTTTAATTACTTTGTATGAATTTCGAATTTCAACAGGGAATAATAAAGGAGGATAGAAAATAGCCTGTTTTGTAAGTTTCCTTTACTTCTAATGACCTAAGAAAAAAAAGTAAAATTTCCAAAACATAAATTGATTTTTCTTATGATACACTATATAAGTCGGTTGTCCATGTCGTAAATAAATTCCAAGGGTTTCCGAATTCTGATTATCTCTTTAAAAACAACAACAACGAATCCGGATTCCTCGTCCTGGATTGGCGGCCTCGCTCCTCCAGACAAGTAAGCTGGATGTAAAAAACAAAAGAAGGAGCGAACCGAGGAGCGAACTGGTTTCCGATGCAGCCTGTGACAACTGTCTACCCCAGGCCGTTATGAACGTGCATTATGCACCAAGAAACACGTGCACTTCGTGATTTATAAAATTTATAGAGTTGAAGAATTTTAATTCTCCAGGATTTTCAATTTCATTCCTGTCATTCAAAATTCCAAAGTTATTTCAATTAAAGTAGTATTTTTATTCTTGTTGGTATGAAAGGACTTTTATTTTTATAAATACAGTAGTCTTCACACTCGTGCCCCTATTCCCCTCTTTCACCCTTTTTTAAAGAAAGCATTATTTTTTTCTTCTGTTATCAAGACACTTCCCCTTTTCCCTTTCTCTCGCTTTTCCCCTTCAAAGCAAACTGCATTTTTAACCTAAATATAATAATATTATGAACAGAGACAGTTTTTCTAAAAAAAGTTGAATTTTCAAACCATAAAGACGATTTTTCCACAAAGTATGAAAAATTGCAAGACGAAAGTATGAATTATGAACAAACAAGATCATTTTCAAGCAAGCAACTGAATATTCAACTATGTCGTTGAACTTTCAACCAAATAATTAAATATTTAGTTACGAAAATTGATTTTTAACAACAACAAAAAGAATTTTCATGAAGACCGTTCAATTTTCAACAAAACAAATCATTTTTACCAAACTTAGAATCTTATACAAAAAAATAAACTTTCAAGCAACTCAACTATTAACCAAGGACTTGAATTTGCAACTTAAAAAGATGAATTTTCAACAAAAAATGTAACAGTTGATAGTACAAAAAAAAATTTAATTAAAAAATAAAACAATTCGATTTAACCCCCCAAAACATGTATATTTATAAAAATCCATAAATTTTCAATCAAATAATAGAATTTCCAACAAAGAAAGATAAATGAAAGATAAATGGGATAACTAAATATTCAGTTAAAAAAAAATTCAACCAAAAAATAAAAACGAAGAGGATTAATTTTCTGCCAAAGAAGATTAATTTTTATCAAAATACATGAATTTCAAACGAAATATTTCAATTTGTCAAGAAATTTCTACCAACAAAAGCTGATATTGCGACCAAAGAATATTTCAATTTTCAATAAAAAAAGAGTTGATATTTAAAAAAAAATAATTTAAAAATGAAAAACAGTTGGGTTCAACTAAAAAATACGAGTTTTCAACAAAAGGTAAATTTTCGGCGAATAGAGTTGAATTTTCAACAAAATCCATGAAATTTCAACTGAATAGTTCAACTTTCAAATAAAATAAGTAAATTTTCAACTAAAAATGTAACAGACAATTTTTCATTAAAAAAATTAATTTGCAAACGAAGAAACAAGGAATTTTCAACGAACTATTAGTTAAATTTTCATTTATAGAGATGAGTTTTCAACTACAATGATGAATCTTAAAACAAATTTATTTTGAACAAATAATTAAATTTTAAGCGAAAAAGATTAATTTTCAAATAGATAAAATCAATTTACAAAAGAAAATGGAATAGATCAATTTTCAACTAAAATCCTGAATCTTTAACAACAAAAATAAATTTTTAACAAAATAGTTTTGTTTTCAACCAAGAAGTTGAATTTGCAACAAAAAAGATCAATTCTCAACGAAAAATGATTTATTTCCTACCAATAAAAACGAGTTGATTTTATCATTGATGCCCACTAATTGAATTAATTATATCAGTAATTTTGAATGATAAAACCAGTATACTTCACAAATTAAATATCTTGATTTGATTGACCTAATCAGTTAATTCAAGTGACTGTTTGATTCAGTCAGCAATATTGACTGATTAAGCTGTTAAAATTACTGTTTTATCAGTGAAAGTGGCTGATTTTTCAGTCGCATTTGAATTTAGAGTTTATTTTCTTATCACTCACACCTTATAATCTTTTACCTCAATATTATTTGTTTGGAACCAAAAAGCTCAAGGTAATTTAAAAAATAGAGACATCCAATATTTTACTTGCCCCCAAGGTTATTCTTTTTATTTAAATCTTTTGTGATCGAACATGGGATCTTTAAACGTTGCATTAAATCTCCTGGTATAATCTGAACCTGAACCTGAACACGCGCACCCTCGAAAAAATACACACGTTTTCGTTGAGAACCCCTCGAAGACGTTTTTGTATGGGGTTCGAAGATCGGTGGTTGGTCCTTGTAGAAGGGGGTTGGGAAAGCAGTCTCACCTGAATACAGGGGCATAATTTTTCGGTGGCACAAAGGTGCGCCCAGGGCCCCCTCAGGATCCCTTGACTTCACTACCCGGATGCCGGATGAGCAAGCAACCATCTGCACCAGTCCTATCCAGTCGTCCACGGGATTTTGCCGGGTCAACCACGTCGTCCGTGCATGCGATCCATGTGTGTTCGATTTTCAAAAATGTAACCCATTTTCTTACCAATAAACACCTGTTGTTATAAACTTATCATATATTTTAGATTCAGTTTTTATTTTTAAAAGTGTTATTTGTTTTGTTTTTATATCACCAGTGAATTAAGTGTCTTCAGCGAAAGTGAATATATAGAAATTGGAAGAGTTGAAAATTAGAGAATAATAACAATAAGCTGATTGGTTGGAATTTTTAAGAACCATCGCGCGAGATTTTTTTTTAGTTAATGATCAGATTCGTTAATACTGACTGGGTTTGTCCTGTCAGTTATGCATGACGAAGTACCACGTCAGTTGTACATCTCTTGTACTTTTAAACGGACATGCAAACAAGCCTAAACAGGAAGTGAGGTGTGCCTCTACAGGATATTTATCATCCCAAATAAAAAAGATCACAATTGTAAATAAGAATAGAAATTCAATTATAACAGGGTTCACAGTGTTTCCCCTATTCCCCTTTTTAATTACCCTTTTTTCCCTTTAAGTATACGATATTATTATAGACCAGGAAAAAATTGAAAAAACCTTTTACCTACAAATATTTTACCACATACATTGAAGTATACAAAGTTACATCATTTAAATTTTTTGTATTAAAATTTTTAAAATTGAGCTATTTAAAATTATAAATAGGAGTTTTAAGCATCAAATTTTATTTTTAAATCCTAGCAATACAAAATTTATCCACTTTTATTTTACCTATTTCAAACTTAATTATTCAGGATTTAAAAAAACCTTTAAAGTTAGATTCAAAGTATGGATTATAGTAGGGACAAAATGACAAATCTTGAAAAGAAATATTTAATTATACTTATAAATACATTTTATTTTTTGTGGGATTATTTATATGACCGTGAATGGATTTCCAGCGGCCTAATGCACTATGTCCAGATTTTTAAAAATAAATTCTTCAATGGCAACAATAATTAAAATTCATGTGAAACGATTAAAAAATACAACATTTCTTGTAAAAAGATTGTCCATTTGCTATGAAAAATTGGCCCATTTCCCCTTCGTTGAACTCCTTTTGCACTGTGATCCCTAATCA
>JAWWLR010000165.1:24290227-24307365 GCA_035041075.1 Acraspis erinacei | reverse complement strand
AATTCTCTTTACTTCCCCTCCCATACTTGCGTCACCACCCCCTACACCCCCTCCCTTTATATTTTCACTTACTACTAACCAATAAATGCTGGACCGGAACTATCTATATTAGCCTGGGGCTAAAAAACTGTAAAAATTATTTTATTTTTAACGCTTTGAGTGCGAATTCAGTAATTTTGGAAAATTTGCAATTAGAAGTCATACAATGTCATATTATTATTTTTGATCATAAATACGTGAATTTTTAATATAGCTTTGTATACCCTTTCCTACTTCCCCATTCCCTGTTCTGATTACCCACGCATACTTCTCCTTACTCCCATCCTTTTCCACCCAGCTTATACTTCCCACTAATCCCCCGCCCTTCTTCCCCTCTCATACTTCTACCTTCCCCTTCCCCTTCTTCCCTTTCAATCCTCTCTTCCTCTCCGATTAGCCTCCCCACTTACTCCTTTCTCACCCTCCTTACCATCCTATATTTCTCCTTAATTCCCCTTCCTCTATATTTTGACCTACTTCCCCTAGATTCTCACACTTCTTATCACCTCCTCCCTCCACTCCCACCCTCCCCTACTTCCCCTTCCTTGAAACAAGTACAATTGACCGACGGACACCCGACTGAAACTATAAACGATTGTATTTTAAAAAGCGTGATGCACAATTTGAAAATTAATTATTTTTTAACGAGTTATTTTCAAGATTATAATTTACGAATTCTGCAACTTTAATAAAAATTTGTAATTGTTTAATTTATAGCAATTTAACTTTCAATTAATTGGTTTTCAAATTTTTCAATTAAAAAGCGTATACTTTTGAAGGTTTTTAAAATTAATAAACTTGAAATGTTCATAATAATTAAAATTCTTCAATTCTGAAGATTGAAAATAAGAGTGATTTTTTTGGACCATATAAAGTTTTTTTTAATAATTAAAATTTTAAAGAGTTTAAGTATAAAAAAGTTTTAATGCATATATCAATTCTGAGTTCGGATTCGTTTAATTTTTAACGTTCCGTAAGAGAAATTTTTTCATTTTTAATGTTTCCCAGTTCAAAAATTAATTTTTATTTTAAACTTTTTTTATAATAATCCAATTTTAAAGGATTATACTTAACAAGTTTTCAATTTAATTTAAATTAAATTTTTTTATGTGGAAAAAATTTAAAGTTCTAGACTTTCAGAAGCTTTGACTTTGAAACAGTCAATTTAGTTTTAAATATAAAATTGTCAAATTTCAATCGCATCGAATTTAAAAGTATTAAATTCAAAAGTTTTTTATTTTTAATTGATCAATTTTAAACGCTCTTAATCAGAAATAACACAAAATTCAATTCCATTGGATTTTAAATGATCCCATTTTTCTAAATAGTTATCTGCAAATATTCAAATTTTTATCGATTAGAAATTGTCCATTTTTCGAATTTTAATCTGAAATCATTCAATTTCGAGATTTTTCCATTCAGAACATAAATTTGTAACATTTTGAACTCTTTAGATTAGAAATGATACAATTTCAACCCTATCTAACAAAATTGTCGAGTTTTTAAAATTGCAGTCTGAAATTTTTCAATTTTGAGAGCTTCCGATTTTTAACTCTTCAGTTTCAAACACTTTCAATGTCAAACGCTTTTATTTAGGAAGTCTACAAATTTAATTCCTTTTTATTCCATTCGAAATCTATTTTTTTTCAAAAAAATCTCCTAATCACAAATTAATTTAGAACGTTTTCAATTAATATACAGTAGACTCTTACAAATCGCCTCGCGACCGAGGTCCTCACTTATTGCACGCTTACTTAAGCCACGCCTCTGAGACTTGGCGGGATATATCTCTGATACACATTGGCTGATTATTTAAAAATCGTCTCCCGCATCTGCACCCAATGCCCCGCTCAAGGCGCTTACTGAATTTACAGGTAATGTAAGGGAGAGACACTTGGCGAGAAAAGGCGTTTTGTGTGAGTCTACTGTATTTTTCTTATTCAATAATTCAGAGGACAGGCCTTGGACTCACTAGTGACACTATTTGACACTTTTTTTGAGCCAGAGAGGATTTTAAACTTCAATTGATACTTAAGCTATGAAAAGATTCTCAAAATTAGCTTTTGATGGATTAATGGTTCTTCCTCCGAAGGCAGCAACGAAAGTAATTTTTCTTCCTATTTCTCTTCTAGTTTGCGAAAATCGGTCCAGCCCGATGCAGAGCAAACACGAAGGACGGACAATTCTTTGCAAATATGGCTTTTGGAGGCAAAAGGCGTGCCCGCCAAAAAGCGATATTTCTGCGAGGTATGTTTAGACAGTACATTGTACGCCAGGACCACTGCGAAGCTGAAGGCAGATCTCTGCTTTTGGGGCGAGCATTTCGATTTCCACCACCTGCCCTCCGTCAACACCATCCAGGTGAACCTCTATAGGGAGGCAGACAGGAAGAAGAAGCGGGATAAGAACGTGTTGATCGGTAAGGGAATTCCGCCTATTCCCCTTTATGACCCATAAATTGTATCCAAACAATTTCCAAAATCAAGGTCTCATTTCTAAAAGACTTTTGCGAATAGCTAATTAAGAATTTTTCTTCCTTACCAACTTTAGTTATCAACTAGGCCTAGCGTCTCGGCGTATCGTCATGTTGAAAACTAATTAATTTTAAACTTGTTTTATAAAATTCAAAGAAAATGGGTTATTGATTATTGCAACAAACAATTCTTTTTTAATGTTTGCAAACCTGATTACGGTTGACACTGCTCTTAGTTATGTAAATCAAAATTTTCAAATCATTAAAATGAAATTATGGAGAAAACTGTTATCTTAGTTTATGAATTAAACTTTCGGTTCACTGAAACGAATTGTCGGTAGTGGTAAAAAATATTTCAGTGCCAGTAACGCAAAAATTATCGATGACGACAATAATATTTCTGACAAAATTTTTTATGATTTAGTTTTAATATTAAAAGATCCTTTTTAAGTTTAAATTATTTCAAAACATTTCGACAAGGAATCAGAAAGATTTAAAAACAATATTTTTAATTTTACAGGATTTTTAGCAATTCAAGGAAAAATTTAAATTAGTTCAAAATATATTTAGAAGTTTTTGAAAGTTTTAAAAATAATCGAAAGTGTAAATTTTGAAAAGATCTCAATAAATTTGAAACTAAATGTATATTTTTGAAGATTTCGAAATAAAATTTAAAGCCCTTTAAAGATTTTGAATGATTTCAAGATAATAAGAAAATCTTCTTATGATTCCTGGGAATCTTGTAATAATTCTTTATTTGTATATGTCCACAAAATAATTGGAAAAATTTGAGGAAAAAGGTTTACAAATTTTGAAAAGTTTTAAAAATCATTTAAAATTTGAAGATTTCAAATTTTTTTTAATGTCAATTTTTGAAGATTTCGATACATTTTTGGAATTTGGAAAATAAAATTGTCTTAATGTCTTCCAGGTGATTTTTTCGCATATTTAGATACCTTCAATATTTAAAATTAATCATTTGCAATAAAATTATTCTAGGTTACCTTAGAAATATTACAAAAATTGTATTCTCTTGAAACAATTCGAAATTCTTAAAAAATTAAAAGAATTTTTTTTAAATCACTATACATCTGAATTTGAGCCATTTATTTTTATTTTGCATGACTGTATATAACTTTAAGAATACTTTCGAATCATCTTGAAAAATATTCAGAAAATTTAAAAATCATAAAAAAATTCCTAAGATCTCTGGGAAAATAATTCATTTTTTTAAATTATAAAATTTTGTTAAAATAAATTCGAGTCAGTGCGAAAGTTATTTAGGAATTTCAGAAATTTTGAAGAGATAAAAAATATCTTTTTAATTGACTCAACTTTTTTCTAAAATTTGCAAAATCCTGTGAAAATAAAAAATTTGATTTTAAATTATCTTAAGATTCTTTGGAAAATTATATTTAAATACACTTAAAAATAAACTGAAAATACTTTTCTTGTTTTTGACAACAATGTATGAGAGATGTCGTGACTTCAAATTAAAAATAAAGGATAATACTAATCCTTCTCTTAAAAAATAGATAATAAAATAAATTCAAAATAATAATCTTTGATATAATATAATAATATTATTAATATTAATATTGTAAGTAGTACTTTTTCTGATTTAATTTTTGTTTAAACGCTTCTACAAGGCTCTTTTTGGTTTTCTGCAGTTTTCTTCTCCCTGGGCCAAAATTTCAATTGAATTCGAACGTTTCTTTTAAAAATGCGGCTAAAAATATCTCTATAATTATATTTATGGCCTATTTCTTGACCCAGCTCTATAAACTCGCTAGAAATTCCCCTTTAAAAATATCCTAACTGCTGTATATATGCCCTATTTTCGGATACAGCTTTATAAAATTGCTAAAAATATACCTATAAGCATCGCGCTGTCCAGTTCTATTTATGGCCTATCTGCGCCCTATTTTCTGACCCTAAAAAACTTTTTTGTTTATATAAGATAATACTAATAAGAAAAAATGAAATTTGCAGGTTCTGTGAGCATTCCAGTCCACAATGTGACCTCTCGATATCTCACTGAAAAATGGTACACCGTTGTCGGCGAAAAGGGTCCACTTAAAGAACCACCGGCTCTTAGAGTGAAATGCCGCTTCCAATCGGTTGACATTTTACCGGTCCAGGTTTACCAAGAATTCCTGGAGTACCTCAAGACTGATTACGCTTCGCTCTGCGAAAAATTAGAACCAGTGATTGGCGTCAAGGCCAAAGAGGACATTGCCACTGCTTTGGTTGCTGTCATGCAAAGAGAAAAGAAGGCTCCTCAGTTTCTTGCTGATCTTGTCATGATGGACATTCACAGAATAGGTCAGTAATCTGCCGACCGAGTCAATTAAACAATTCTACTAATTACTTTTACCATTTCTTTTTTTGCTGATGTCAAACATTTCTCACATTGTTTGCCAAGTTAACAAATTCTCCGCTGAAGAAGAGTCAGTTCAAACCTTTTGGTCAATGTCAATGGCAATCTTTCAAAGACTTTCACTTTCAAGTCAAGAATTTTTATCTTTATGGATTTTATGGTCTTTTACAATTTAAAACTTTACAAGTTTGGATGATTTAAAATTAGATTTTCAATGGTATATGCTTCTTTGAATAAGTAAAGATAAGCAGAAAAATAAAATCATTTTTTAACCCACCCGGGAGAATCAGGAGGATCGAGCATTTTGTCATTTTGGAAAGTTTTCTATAAGAATGTATATATTTTTCAAAGTTTTTAGAATAATTAAACTTTAAAGGTTCACACTATTTCTCGCAATATTCTGTAATTATGATAGGTCAAAATGACATTGATTTTTTATTTCACAGAAATCTCATCTGTTGGTAAAAAAATCTTTCCAGTCGTTTTAAATGTCAATTGATACTATATGATATGATACTTATTAATAATATATTTATCGTCTTTAAAATTTCTATACATTTAATTTAAAAATTCTAAAACTTTAATTTAAAATTTCTATAATTTCAATTTAAAATTACAGTTTTGAATGTGCAATTCTAAAACAATTTAATCTTTGAGGCCTTGAAACTAAAGTTGTTTCTTCAATTAATTTTTAGAGGTTTTGAATTTAAAACTTCACAATATTGTAGTTTCAAATTCAAATATTCCAAATTTCAGGACAATTTCTCTATAACATATTTTAAAATGTCATATCAAAAGTCTTGATAGTCAGTTTTCAATTTAATAGTTTTAGATGTAAATATACCAATTTGGAATTGAAAGTTTAAAATAGTACAATTTCAAAAACTGAAATCGTATTATAGTAATATTGTTCTGTATTCTTTATTTTAATTTGTAAGTTTCAATGTAAGATCTTAAAATTGTCCGCTTTTTAGTTGAAGATTTCCACACATAAATCATTAAAAATTGAAAAATATTTGATTAAAAATTGGATATGAAATTGATGCATCAGCAAATCAATAATTTCGGTAATTTTAAATGGTTACAATTTTAGAGTTCTGAATTTTCATGGTGAACGCTAAATTTTTTATTTTTCCGTTCCATATATTTTAATTTTGCAATTAAAATTTAAATGGTATAATTTTGGAAAGTAAAATTAGCAATTTAAAACATATTAATTTTTAAACGGTTTACATTTACTTTAAATAAAAATAAAAACGTTTTCATGTCACTATTTTTGTTGATTAAGATATTTAAAAAAATTTTAATGCAGTCCTTATTCGTTTAAATTTTAACGTTCCAGAGTATAAATGTTTCTTATTTTAAATTACTATTTATTTTGAAAGTTTTCTTTAGAATAATGCAGTTCATTTTTTCATTCTAAAAAAATTTCTTTAATCAAATTTAATGTGTACATTTTATTATTTGGTTGAACATTCAACAATTTTCTTCCAAAGAAATTCTTTCTGGTTGTAAATTCAACTGTGTTGTTAAAAACTCGTCTTTTTGGGTTAAAAATGTAGATCTTTTTTCACCTGTATTTTTAGAATTATCATTTTACAACAAAAAATGCAACTTTTTGTTTGAAAAGTTAACAATGTTGTTAAAAAGCTGTACTTTTTGGCTAAAAATCGACTATTTAGCAGGAAATTAACTTATTGTTTACAATATTCTCATTTTGGGGTTACAAATTAAACTGGGATCTTCTTTGGATAAAAATGTAACTATTTTGTTGAAGTTTTTTCTTTTTATTCATCTGCTTTAGAAGAAATTTGATCTTTATAGGATAAAAATTCAATTCTTTGGTTGAAAATTGAACCTCTTTTTTGCAATTTTGTCTTTTTGATTTTAAAATTTACCTGCTTTAGCAGAAATTACATCTTCCTTGGATAAAACTGAAATGTTTTCTGGGTGAAAATTCGCCTTTTTACTTTATTTTTTTTTTTATTTAAAAAGTCAGCTATTTTAAGACAAATATTGTATTTATTGGATAAAAATGCAAATATTTGGTTGGTCATTAAACTGTTTTGTTAAAAAGACATATTTTTTAATTAAAAATTCCACTGTTTTGTTGCAAATTTAACTATTTCATAGTAAATTTACTTTTTGTTTAAAATTCATAGTTTGATCTTGAAAAGTCAACCGGAATCTATTTTGGATACAAATTCAACTATATTTTTGAATTTTTTTTATAAAAACTCATCTGGTCTAAGAGAAATTTCATCTTTTTTTGTTTAAAATTCGTCTCTTTGGATTGAAAATTTAATTTTTTTCGTCGAAACTTATTTCTTGTTTAAAAATTCATATTTTAATCATGAAAAGCCAATTGAAATATTTTTTAACAGAAAATTCAACTATTTTTACCAAATTTATCTTTTAGATTTGAAAATTCATCTAAAAATTCTTCTTCTTTGTTTGAGTATTCAAGTTTTTTTTTAAGGATTTGGTTCATTCACTTTGTTAAGAAATCATTTTTTTTCTCAAAGATTTCTATATTTACTTGAAAATTCATCTCTCTGGTTGAAAGTTTACCTATTTTGTTGAAAATTAGTTTTTTTTTAAATTGATAATTCAACGATTTGGGTAAAAGTTAAAGTACATTGTTAAAAATTTAATTTTTATTTGAATGCTTACCTCTTTGCTTGAAAATTTAACTGTTTAGTCGAAAATTTATCTTTTGGCTTTGAGGCTCAACAATTTAGATAAAGCTTTTTATCTTTATTGAGTAAGAAATCCTTATTTTTTCAAAATTCGTCTTTGGTTTTAAAATGGTTTCTTTGTTATAAATTTTATCTTTTTGGATCGAAATATAAACTATGGCACTTTTTTGTTGGCAGTAATAAATTTGAAAATTTTAATGATCAAGGAAAATGCAAAATTAGTCCAGGAAAAATCAGGGAATTTTGAAAATGAACTAGCATAACTAGCAACTAGAAATATTTTCTGAGGGCCTAGAAAATCCTTTACGTAATTTAAGTTCGGCTATTTAAGTACGGCTTTAAGAAAGCTGTTTTTCATGAATAATTTAAAGATAATATTTGATAGGATGCAGTTGAACTTGAAGTATAATATTTTGAATTTACAGACGATGAGAGACTGACGTTTCGAGGGAACTCATTGGCCACGAAGGCAATGGAAGCTTATTTGAAGCTAACTGGTGATCGCTATCTTCAAGAGACCTTAGGGGCAGTAGTGCGTGGCGCCGTCGAAGGAGGTGATTGCGAGGTGGATCCCATGAAGGTCGCCTCGGTAGCCGCTCTTCACAAGCAGCAGCAAAATCTCCGAGCCGCCGTCGAACTCGCCTGGAGCAGAATTCTCTCCAGTCACGCCCATTTTCCTTTAGAGCTCCGTGAATGTTTCCGAATCTTTCGCGAAAGATTGGCGGAAATGGGCCGCGAGGATATCGCGGACAACCTCATTTCTGCATCCATCTTCCTCAGATTTCTCTGTCCCGCTATTCTCAGTCCGTCTCTCTTCAATATTACACACGGTAATTTCCATCAAACTGATGTATTTTTTTTTATCCAACAGAAATGAAATTTAAAAACCAAGAAAATTATTTATTTTTTCGCCAAAAAGGAGAATTTTCTACTAACAAAGATCAATATTAAAAAATGGAAAATTTATATTTTCAGTTATAGATTTATTTTTAAACAAGGTCATAAGCTTTCAATCAAAAAAATAAATTTTTAACAATGTAGCGTAACTTTTACCCAACTAGTTGAATTTTCAACTAATAATATAAATCTTTAAAAAATGATATCTTAACAAAGTGATTCAACCAAATCTTTCCAAAAAAAAAAGTTAAATCCTCAAACCAAGAAGAAGAATTTTTAACCAGAATGTCAAATTTTCATTTAAAAAATGCGACTAAAACAGATGGCTTTTTAAATCAAAAAGATCAATTACATTTTTTTAAATTTTCTGTTAAAAAAATATTTGGTTGACTTTTAACGAAATAAATTTGAATTTTCAATCCAATACGACAAATTTTTAACCAAACATGATGAGTTTTTAACAATATTTTTGAATTCTCTATGAAATAGTTGCCTTTTATTGAATAAAAAATTAAGTTTCTCTTCAAACAAATGAATTTTTATTTTAAAAAATCAAAATAATAGTTGAATTTTCATCCAAAAAACATTGCAGTTGACTTTTCAAAATCAAAGTACAATTTTATGTGATAGTTGATCCGGATATTATTGAATTTTTAAATTAAGAAAGGTAAAGTTTTATTTCCAACAAAATACAAGAACTCTCAAAACAAAAGTTAATTTTTCAACTAAACTAGATTAATTAAAAAAAAACACAAGAAAATGAATTTTTAACAAAATAGTTCAATTTTAACAAAAAGTTAAATTTTTACTTCAAAAATAACCATTTTTGACCAAAAATGGAATAAGTACATTTTCAATTACAAAAGTTTCAAAATTCTGAAACAAAAATTTGAATTTTCAAATAAAGAGAGGACTTTTTGAACAAAAAGATTAATTTAATACTAAAAAAGACGAATTTTCAATAAAATTCAATTTTTTCAAGATAAAAATTTTCAAATTTTCAAACTGAAAATTAAATTTTTTATAAAAAACGAATTTTTAACATAATTCAAGAATTCTCAACCAAAAATTTGAATTTTTCACTAAAATAGATGAATTTCTAATAAAAAAGATTAATTTACCAGCAAAAAATACGAATTTTAAGTTAAATTGAAGAATTCTTAACCAAGAAGTTACATTTTTAATAAAGTAGTACAACTTTAAACCTAGTTGTTAAATTTTTAACCGTAAGGATGAATTTTCAAACAAAAAAAAAATTAATTCGCTACAGAAAAAAATTAATTTTTAACGAAATTCAAGAATTCTCAAACAAAAAGTTGAATTATCAACTAAAAAAGATTAATCTACTACCAAAAACGACAAATTTTCATACAAATTCAAGAATTGTCAACCAAAAAGTTGAATTTTTTATCAAAAAGATGAATTTTCAAAGAATAAAATTAATTTTCTACCGAAAAAAGGAGTTTTTGACAAAATTCAAGAATTCTGGACCAAAAAGTTGTATTTTCAATTAAAAAAAAAGAATTTTTAAAACAAAAGATTAATTTACTGCAAAAGACGCATTTAAAAAAATGAAATTCAAGAATTTTCAAACAAAAACATGAATTTTCAACTAAAAAAGATTAATTTACTACAAAAAGCGACGAATTCTAATGAAAATTCAAGAATTGTCAACCAAAAAGTTGAATTTTTCAAAGAAAAAAATCAATTTTCTACTGCAAGAAAGGAATTTTGAACAAAATTCAAGAATTCTTGACCAAAAACTTGTGTTTTCAACTAAAAAAGAAGACTTTTTAAAAGAAAAGATTAATTTAATACAAAAGAAGCATTACAAAAAATAAAATTCAGGAATTTTCTACAAAAAGGTGCATTTTGAACTAAAAAAGATTAATTTACTACAAAAAAGAAGAATTTTCATAAAAATTCAAGAATTGTCATAAAAATTCAAGAATTGTCATGTCAACCAAAAAGTTGAATTCTTGATCCAAAAAATGAATTTTCAAAGAAAAAAATTAATTTTTTACAAAAAAGGTAATTTTTAACCAAATTTAAGAATTCTTAACCAAAAATTTGGCATTACCAACTAAAAAAAAGGTGAATTTTCAACTAAAAAAGATTAATTTACTACAAAAAAGAAGAATTTTCATGAAAATTCAAGAATTGTCAACCAAAAAGTTGAATTTTTTTCAAAAAGATGAATTTTCAAAGAAAAAAATTAATTTTCTACTACAAAAAAGGAATTTTTAACAAAATTTAAGAATTCTCAATCAAAAAAATGTATTTTCAACTAAAAAAGATGAATTTCTAATCAAAAAGATTAATTTACTATAAAAAAGACACATTTTTAACAAAATTCTATTATTCTCAATCAAAAAGTTGAATTTTCAACTGAGAAACATGAATTTTTAAACAAGAGGATTAATTCATTGCGAAAAAGGAAAAATTTCCATAAAAATTCAAGAATTTTCAACCAAAAAGATGAATTGTCGAATAAAAAAATTAATTTTCTTCCGGAAAAAAACAATTTTTAATACAATTCATGAATTCTTAACCAAAAAGTTGGATTTTGAACTAAAAAATATGAATTTCTAATTTAAAAAATTAATTTACTACCAAAAAGACGAATTTTCAATAAAATTCAAGGATTCTCAACCAAAAAGTTGAAGTTTCAACTTAAAAAATGAGTTTTTAAACAAAGAGATAAATTTTATACCAAAAAGACGAATTTTTAAGAACTTTAAAATCTAGCTGTTAAATTTTAAACCAAAAATATGAATTTTTAAACAAAAAATTTAATTTTCGACCCACAAAAAACAAATTTTTAACAAAATTCAAGAATTCTCAACCAAACAGTTCAATTGTTAATGAAAAATATTAATTTACTACCAAAAAAGATGAAACATTTATGTTTAAACAAAAATATTAGTTTTCCGACAAAAAAATTTATCATCTTTTCCTGTACTAAGATCGTTACCACATCTACTTTTAGAACAAATATTCTTCTACATTCTAAAATGTAAACCCTAAATCTTGCCTAATTTCAGAATATCCGAATGAGAAGGCGGCGAGGAATCTAACATTGGTGGCGAAAACCTTGCAGACTCTCGCAAACTTTACGAGGTTCCAGGGCAAGGAGAACTTTATGGAATTCATGAATGATGTCCTCGAAAAGGAAGCTCCATCGATGAAGAATTTCTTGCAGCTGATAAGCGTGAGTAAAATCCCAGACTTGATTCATTTTTGACACGATCAAACCCAAGCGGGGAGACTTGAAAATCTATAAAATTGATCTCCTTACAGAGTCCACTTCCCAAAGATACATCAGCTCACAACTCTCTCGAGTTCGATGGCTACATCGACTTAGGAAAGCAGCTTTCCCTTCTCCATGCTCTTCTCCGCGAGAGTGTAGCTGCCACCACATCAACATCTCCATCATCTCCACCCTCTCGCCTTCCCGATATTTTGGACAAGATCTCCGCAGCCTTGGACCAACCCGGACCAAGTCCCGTCTCCACCCTCCATCGCTATCCGAATCTCCAGAACAACATCTTTCGCTACAACGACCCGACGATCGCGAACAGCAACTCGAATCTCTCAATTTCCGCCACCTCGACCTTGAGCAACCACAGCACCCTGAACGGAACAATCCGCGACAGCAATGAAATTTTGCAGACAAACACTCTAGGACACAATAGTTCCAGGAGTCCCAACGTCATCCGGGCAGCAACTCTGCCCAGAAATGCCTACTTGCCAAACACCGGCAAACTGCAATTGCAGATAAACACTGACGACTATCCTCTAGAACCGCCGGCTTTCGTCTCCCGATCACCAACTCCGATCACGCGACAACACAGGCCCTTGATCACCAATCGCCCTGGAGTCGGATACAGACTGACTGCGAGCGCAAGCCTGGCTAACGTTAATCACTGCCAAACTCATCCAACAAGTCCCACCAGGTCGGAAAGTCACAGCAACTTGAAGGATTCGAACTATAACTTGACCAACGCGCAGGGCAACCAGACAAACAATATTTCCCAGCATCACAGGCACAACATCACGAGGCTACAGAATCTGGAGCTGCATGACCGAAGCGACGACAACTACAATCACAACTACAACGTCTCGAGATCAGCGAGCCGGAATCATTTCCACAACAAGGAGGAAAACGCGAATCAAACTCAGCAACAGAATTACAACAACGTGTCGAAGACGACTGTTAACGCAAACGTTGTCGTGAATCCTTCCTCAAATCTCACGCTTTCGATCAATCATCAGCCGAATAACAACTACAATCACGCGAAGAGTTCCAATCCTGCTAATGGGAATCTCGATGAACTTTCGGACCTTCTCCGATACGCTGATGACGAGGTCTCGGAATCCAAGTCCCAGAAAGGATCGCAAATTTCGATTTCGCAGCTGAGCAATGTGGCCTCTTCCGGCTATCAGAGCTTCGCTGCCTACAGTCAGAGTTCCAGTCCGGTGGATCTCAGCAGTAATAATGCGAATGCCCATATCATGAGTGCAGCACCCTTAGCTTTCGCGAATCCCGTTTATCACATGGAGTCGAATCACGCGAGGACGGGGAGAAGAGGAAGCAGCAGCTCGGAGGAGAGGGAAAGGGAACGGGAAAATGGCGGTGTTGGTGTTGAGTGTGTGAGAGGTGTGGACCTCAGTCCGTCGCCATCTCCGCAGCAGAATGCTAGGAATGTTATTCAGAGGAATGGGCAGAACCAGTGGAGACAGGCGAATAATACGGGACATCGGACGCCTGCCGAACAGACACAGAGTGTTTGTTGCACCAAACTCAGGCGGCGATTGTCGCTTGATTCGACGAGGGATCTTTCGGATACGAGCGAGGAGGAGAACTGCGCCACGAGGAGGAGCAAATCCCGCAGTCACCGAAGCATCGATCAAGTAAGAATTTCTACTCTCTTTTCCAAATTTTCCTTATTTCAGACTTCACACTTTTACCGCTAAAGCAAAGATGTCTTCTTTTTTCCCTCTTTTCTCGATTTTTGTTTAAAGGCGAACTCAATTGATAGAATCCAATAAGAAAATCGAATTATTCTTGGTTGAAAGTTCATATCTTTTGATTGAAAAGTCTAGTATTGTATTTTTGGTTAATTATTTATCTCTTCTGGATAAAAATGGTATTATGAAATAAAATGGTAAAATGGTAAAAAAAAGAAATGGTAAAAAAAAGAAATAAAATGGTAAAAATGGTATTATTTGGTTACGAGTTTAAGTATTTTGTCAAAGTCGACCTTCTCGATTGAAAATTCAAATATTTGTTTGAAAATGATACAGTTTTTAGTAATTTTAACATTTTTTTGTCTTTTTTTTTTGTCTAGAAAATGAATCTTCGTGGATAAAACTGCATCCTTTTTAGTTAAAATGAAACTGTCTGGTTATAAATTATTTTTTCTTTGAGGATTGAACTATTTAGTTGAAAATTCTCATTTTTTATTTGAATTTAATTGTTTTTTTTTTATTTAAAATATAATATTTTTTGGTTAAAACATCAATTATTATATTTTTTCATTGAGAATTAATCTCTTTTGGATAAAAATGGTATTGTTTGGTTACAAATTTAAGTATTTTGTCGAAGTCGACCTTTTCCATTCAAAATTCAAATATTTGGTTGAAAATGTTAGTGTTTTTAGTAATTTTAACTTTTTTTTGTCTTTTTTGTGTTGAAAATTAATCTTCATGATTTAAAATTCATCCTTTTTATTTAAAAATGAAACTGTCTGGTTATAAATTAATTTGTCTTTGAGGATTGAACTATTTAGTTGAAAATTCTCATTTTTTATTTGAATTTAATTGTTTTTTTTATTTAAAATATAATATTTTTTTGTTAAAACATCAATTATTATATTTTTTGTTGAGAATTCATCTTTTTGGATAAAAATGGTACTATTTGGTTAGAAATTTAAGTATTTTTTCGAAATTAAACTATTTTGCTACAGAGTCATCCCTTTTTTATCGAAAATTCAACTTTTTTTACTGAACATTTGTGTTTTTGGATAGAAAAGTCGTCCTAATAGATTGAAACTACATCTCTTTTGTAAGAAAAGTCAACCTGCATGATTGAAAATTCAACTATTCGGTTGAAAATGTTATTGTTTTTAGTAATTGTAACATTTTTTGTCTTTTTTTGTAGAAAATTAATTTTCGTGGTTAAAAAGTCATCCTCTTTATTTTTGATTTAAATTAAATTGTTTTTTATTAAAATTATTTACTTTTTTTGTTGAAATATCAATTATTACATTTTTCGTTGAGAATTCATCTCTTTTGGATAAAAATGGTACTATTTGGTTACAAATATTAATTAATTTTTAGTTAATTTTTCTTGATTGAGTATTGAACAATTTTTTTGAAAATTTGAATTTTTTTAATTCAATTGTTTTTCTATTTAAAATATAATCTTTCTTGGTTGAAATATCAATTATTATATTTTTCGTTAAAAAGTCATCCTTTTTTATCGAAAATTTGTCCCTTTGATTGAAACTACATCTTTTTTATTAGAAAAGTCATCCTCCTTGATTGAAAAATCAACTGTCTTTTGAAAAACCCGTTTTTGGGTTTGAAAATTCAAAAATTTGGCTGAAAGTGTTACTGTTTTTAGTAATTTTAACAGTTTTTTGTCTTTCTTTTTGGTAGAAAATTAATCTTCGTGGTCGAAAATTCATCCTTTTTAGTTAAAAATCAAAGTGGTTAAAAATTAATCTGTCTTGATTAAGGATTGAACTATTTAGTTGAATGTCTTTTTTGTATTGTTTTTTATTTAAAACATAATCTTTTTTGGTTGAAATATCAATTATTATATTTTTCGTTGAGAATTATTCGTCTTTTTTTGTTGAAAAATTTACTGCTTGTTTTAAATTACATGTACTTTATAAATAAAATTTTGTTTTATTGGACGTTCATCATTTTAGTTGAAAAATCATATTTTCGGGTTTAAAATTGAACTGTTTTGTAGAAAAACCACCTATTTGGCTTGAAAATTCAACAATTAGATATAAAATTCAACTATATGTTTGAAAATTAACTGTGGTTCCAAATTGATATATTTAAATAGTTAAAAGAAAATTAAATTCTTTGTTGAAAAATAATATTTTCTGTTTTGAATATTACGAAAATCAAATTTTTGTTGCTGATAATTTATCGTTTTAGTTCAAAATTCAACTAGATGCTTAAAAATTCGTCTTTTTGGTATAAAATTAATTTTCTTCTTTGAAAATTCATCCTATTTGGTTAAAAGTGCAACTGTTTGTTTGCAAATTAATCTGTTATGATCGAGAATTCAACTGTTTCATTAAAAATTTGTCTTTTCTTGGTTGAATTCCATTGTTTTTGATTAAAAATTAAAATCTTTTTTGTTGAGATATCAACTATTGTATTTTCGTAGAGAGAAATTCATCTGTTTTGGTAGAAATACATTTATATTGATGTATTATACATATTTCTTTAAAAATTCGTTTTTTTCGTGTTCAAATTCAAATATTTGATTAAAAACTGATTTTTCTTGATTGTCGATTAAACTGTTTTGTTAAAAATTCGTCGTTTTTGGTTGAATTCGACATTTTTTATTTGAAATTAAAATACTTTTTGATAGAAACACCAGCAATTATATTTTTTCGTGGAAAATTTTTACCTTTTTCGGCTGGAAATTCAACTAATTAATTGAAAGGTGAATTACTTTGTTAAAAATTCAGTTTTTTGTTGAAGATGCATCTATTTGGTTGAGAATTAATTTTTTTTCACTGAAAATGTAACTATTTTGTTTAATTCATGTATTTTGCTGATTGAAATATCAACTATTTGTTATTATTTGCATTGAGGATTCACCTTTTTCAGATTGAAAATTCACTTTCTTTTATAGAAAATTTATCTTTCTTTGCTGAAAATACACTTTTTTGTTCAAATTTTAACTGCTTTGTTCAAAATGTGGTTTATTCTTGTTTGAAAATTTAATTTTAAACTGAAAATTCAGCTATTCCATTTTTGGTCGAAAATTTATCCTTTTTAGATTGAAAATTAATATTTCTTTGTTAAAAATTTAACTTTCAGGTTAAAAAATCGAATTTAAAGCGTATCGTGTTGAATATAATATGATACCTTTATATTAAATTGATTAAAAAGAATGTATTTCCCTATTCTCGTGAAAAATCGCCTTATTTTCCCCTCTTTTGAGACCATTTTGGCCTGCAAAGTCTGTTTTTTGGAAATAATGTTACGGATTCTGTGTACAAAACATCTTGGGATTCATTGAAGCCCTCCGTCATTTGGTTGGCAATACATATAATAAAAAGCTGTGAATAACAAAACTAAATTTCTGACGAGCATCTTCATATTCTAAATCTAAAATTTGTCAGCCAGGGTGGGTTTGGCTGATACTTTGTAACTAACACACTATTACTTTCTATCATTTCCAGTACGAGGTGGAAATTGAAAGGCTACAGAACAACGTAGATCGCCTCCGTGCGCGATTGGCTACGACTGATGATACCGACTTAGACGGAATAGCACCTGATACCAAAATGAAGAGCATCATCTCCAGGTATATCATCATCACCGTCATTACATTTCTTCCATACGCGCTACAGGTCAAGAGCACTAATTTTTTATCCTCTTTCCCCCAATTTTC
>JAWWLR010000165.1:24174275-24186168 GCA_035041075.1 Acraspis erinacei | reverse complement strand
GTTTGAATCTTACGACCCCCCCCCTCCCCTGCCCGCTTATCAGTGACAGTAAGATTTTACAAAACCCCTCGTCGCAAGTGATCTTAGATTTTTAAATCATTTTTTAATGATTCCTTGTAGAATTCTGTATGACTGTTTTTACTAAGTTTTCAGAGTGAATGTAGAAAAAAAATGTTTCGAAAAAATATTGATCTCTTAGGTCTAAGGCTGTTTATACTTGAAAGCAAAATTCATAGCGGTCAGGGAAAATCGAAAATTGGTCACAGAAAAGTCAGGAAAAGTCAGAGAATTTCGAAACTCGGATTTGCGTCAACGCTGAGCAGGATTAAATCTAAAAAATGGAGAGAACGTGTTTGCCAAGAAAAACTTGCAGTAAATGGGAATTGATCGACTTGCTGTAGGTGGGATGGGGGCTAATTTCGCGAATCCCCATCGACAAGATCGAATGGATCAGGGCAGAAAACGCCACAGGAAGAACCGGAGGAGAGTGTTTTTAGATGCGGGAGGTCCTAAAAGCGTAAAAAAAAAGAATCTCGTAGTGCAAAAGGTGACTCAGGATATTCTGAAACGCTCGAACTCTGAATTTCGTGTACGCTTTTTTCGATCTTTCCAATTTATGTAAATGATATTTGTGTAATTAATATACTTCCACTGATCGGGAAAATGGGAAAACCGGGAATTAGCTTGGAGCTTTGAGGAGTTTTTGTTATAGAAAATTGGTACTTTTGGATTGGAAATTCATGTTTTGGTAGAAAAAAAGTTTGCTTGATGAAAGTGAATTCCTTTTTCATTAAGAAGTCTACTATTATATTTTTGGTTTAGAATTCATCTCTTTTGAATATAAATTCTACCATTTTGTTGAATGTTTATTTATTTTGTTGCAGATTTAACTATATTGCTGGAAAGTCATATTTTTGGTCGGAACTTGAACTGTTTTGTTAAAAATTACTTTATTTTAAAAAATTGGTCCTTTTAGATTGAAAAGTCATATTTAGGTTAAAAACCATTTTTAGGACTCGACAATTCAACTTCCTTATAAAAATTGGTTTTTGTGGGTGGAAAATTAATTTATTTCGTTAAAAATCCAACTGTCTTGCGTTGAATTTTAATCGTTTTTGTTTTTGAAAATTCGTTTATTTGATAAAAATTCAGCTTTGTAGGTAGATAATTCAAGTATTTAGTTAAAAAATCAAGCATTTTGTTAAAGTCATCTATTTGGTTAAATTCTTCTACATTGGTTTAAAATTCTACTGTTTTGTTAAACATTAATCTATTTAAACAGATAATTGGCCCTTTTGGATTGAAAATTTACCTTTTTTATTGAAACTTCAGCTATTTTCTAAAGAATTCAATCATTTGAAGTTTTATTTTATTTTTTCCAAATTTGCTCTTGTGTTTGAAAATTAATTTTTGTAGAGTAAACATTCAACAATTTGGTTAAAGATTAAGCGATTTTGTTATAATTATAATTATTTGGTTTAACAAATTTAACTAGTTTGTTCAAAAGTAATATTTTTTGGTTGATTGTAAATTCTTTTTATTTGAAAAATCTAATCTTATGTTATCCAATTAAATCTTCGGATTCTGTGATAAAATCTTCTCCTACATCTTCAGAAATAATTTTCAAAATTAATTTTAAAGCACAAGAGTATCCAAACATCAAAAATGCAAAAAAATCATTATGTGGGGTACGGAAATTCTTCGGTAAGTGATTTATTATATAATTTGGGAATTTAAACTTTGTTGATAAAATGTAGATTTTGGAGAGTTGACATCCGTTGAGCATATTTGTGAATTAAATACCGGAAGGTTAGAGAATCTAGAGCCTTTTTACAATGCCGGGTTTAATTAATTTAATGAATTTGCCATGAGTTTACGTTTCAATAATCACAATCGATTGAGCGTTATTGCTCAATATGACAATATAAATTGCAATTCTAATTTAACGTCTTTGATTAGAAAGTTTGGAATAAATGATTAATTTTCACGTTATGCTTTTAATTTTAAATGCTTTGGTTATAGATTACAGAATAGGGGCGTCACCTCTCACCTCTGTTTTGGCTGCGGAAAAAATGTTGTTTCACAACAAAGTATTCGAATCTTTAATTGAACGATAAATGAAGAGATTTGACGGGGCAACAGTTTAAATTAAAATTGTTACTTTTGTTACTATGACGTCTCAAATATGGATGTGTGAAGATATATTGTAATGATCATATTTAACGAGAAGTTGGAAACGGTTAGGGATTTGACCAACATTATTTTTGACACCTGACAAAGGAGTTTTTCTGGCCGAATGGACTACGGATATTTAAAAGCACCTAAGCGGTGAGTTAAATATCATCATTCCGATATCGTGACATACGTATATTTAATACATCGTATTAACAGAAGCAAAAATAATTTTAAAAATCTGTTAGGTCAAATCGCGTCATTTGTCGTTCAATTAAAGATTTCAATTGATTGTTGCTAAAAAAAAACCATTTGTCTAGTCAAAAAACCTGGGAGGCCCCTATTCTGCAATTGCACTAATTCTTTAATTATATTGTATTCGAAACAGTTATGTTTCCACCGGGACACATAGAGTTATTTAAGGTTTCTCGTTCGATTACCGAAGTTAAACAACGCTTTGCGCGGTTGTATTCGGATAGAAGCCGATATTTTTGGATTATTTGTTCTAAAAGCAATATTCAAAATATGGAAAAATAATAATGTCTGAAGGAATACTTCTGGTTTTAAAAATAAATTTTCTTGTTGACATTTTTGCCTTTTTGGGTAAATTAACTATTTTTGTTGAAAATTGATCTGTTTTTGTTAAAGATTCAACTATTTTGTTGAAAATCCGTGTTTATTGATTAAATTCATCTTATTTATTTTAACTAAAATCTTCTTAATTGAAATATCACCTATTACATTTTTCCTTGGGAATTTATCTTTGTGGGGTGAAAATTTGACCTGAAAATTCAACTATATATTTGTTTAAAACTCTATTATTTTGTTGCAAATGCATCTTTTTCGGTATAAAATATATCTTCTTTAATGAAAATTCATATTTTTGGTTGAGGATTACATTTTGTTAAAAAATAGTCTTTTTTGAATGAATTAATCTGGCTGGAAATGTTCTTTTGATGTGTTTCGAATTCATTTTTAAACTGAAAATTGAACGGTTCGATATTCAGTTGAAAATGTATATTTTTTAGTTAAAAATTCAACTATTTTGTTGAACTTTAACTTTTTTTGGTTAGAAAATTAATGTTCTTGGTTGAAAACTACTGCTTATAGGGTGAAAATTAAGCTGTTTTGTTAAACACTTCACTATTTTGTTGGAAATTTAATCATTTTGTTAAAAATTTATTTATTTTCTTAAAATTTTTGGTTAAATTCAACTTTTGTTTAATAAATTAAATTTTTTCTTGCCTAATATATCATCTATTATATTCTTCGTTAAGAATTCAATTTCATTTTTTTAAGATTCAGGTCTTTGTTTAAAATGTTAACTATTTAGTTTTAAATCCTTTTTTAGAACATTAATGTTTCTATCTCTAAATTTGACTATTAAGTTTTTTTAATGTATTCTTCATAAAATTAAAGTTCAAATATATTATTAAAAAATATTATAATTTAAAAAAGCATCTTTTTGGGTAGAAAATTAATCTTCTGTGTTAAAAATGCATCTTTTGCTTGAGAATTCAAGTATTTTGTTAAAAACTCGTCTTTTCAGATTCAATTCATTGGGCTGAAAAGGTTTTTTTTTTTTGCTTAAAATTAGTTGATAATTGAACTATTTAAATTAAAAATGAATTAATTTGGTTAAAAATTCTTCTTTTGCAAGAAAATTAATCTTCTTGGTTGAATATTCAGTTGTTTTGTTGAAAACTCTTCTTTTTTTGCTAAAACTTTAATCTTTTTGTTGCAAAATAAATTTTTCGGTTTAAAAGCCATCTTTTTTGGTCGAAAATTCAACTGTTTTATTGAAATTTCGTCTTCTTAGATAAAAAAATTTGACTGGCTTTGACTAGAGCTTAATCCTTTTCGTTTAAAAATTTGACATTTGGTTGGAAATTGAACTATTGGGTTGTCAATTCAACTCTTTTGATAAACATTCATTTTGTTATTAGGTAGAAAATTAATCTTTTTTAGCAGAAAATCTTTTTTGTTAAGAATTAAACTATTTCAATAAAAGTGAAATATATTGCGACTAGAAATCTTAAGAATTTTGAGCGCTGTTTATATTGAATTCAATATGGTATCTGCAGTAATTTGATTTTAAATAAATTATTCCCTATTATTCACTTATTATTTCCCTGTTATTTTGAAGGAAAACCCTGCTTCTCCCGTTTTGAGAGCATTTAGGGATGTGATATCTGAAATAAATTTTATAATAATTTATATTAACCCTAGAATTCGAAACTGTTAAATACTGTTTAAAATTAATATAATAAGGCAATTATTATTGAACCATAATTATTATAAACGATTAAAAGTGAACCGGTAAAAATGAAATTTTTACCGGGAAATCATCAGGAAGCATTCCTGTTACATTCCAAAGACTAATATGTCCACTTGTACAGGTGAAGTTGGTTGAGCCTTCTCTTTTGATCATCGAAGTTAATTAGTGCTTGACACGGTTATATTCGGATGGGAACAATATTAAACAATAATAAATATATTAAAACAATATTAAAAACATGGAGCTAGTGCTTTTGTCAATAGCAACTTTTTTCAAGATAATTTTTTTAATTCAATGAAGTAGCAACAAGAAATATATTTTGCTGCTGAAAAGATAGATATTCTTTAAAGATCTATCTCAGATTTAATCCCGATCAGAAAGTAGCGACAGAAACGAGTCAGCTCAGCCTACGTCGACCTAGCCTCATACATAATACATGCTGGATAATTCGTGACTTTTGATTACGTCGTGTCATCGTGCCTCTTTATCGGGTTCTCCATTGTCTTCCTCTCTTCTTCTTTTTCTTTCATTCCTTCCTTCTCTCTTTCTTCGTCTCTTTTTCTACCCTCTCCTAATTCTCTTCTTCTGTCTTTCTCTCCTAATTACAGAGTTGAAAAGTACTCTTTCGTGTGACGTGGCATCATTACTTCAGGAGCGTACTGGCTGCGTGACTGAGAACTTTTTGCATTCTCAATTCGCTTGTCATTCTTTACAATCTTTTCAAAGCTTAAACCGTAATGTTAATTTAAGAGCGAGGAAAAAGGGCTTAATTATAACCAAAATTTAGTTGAAGGTGCATCGATACACCAAATTCCTAAGGGAATATTGTTTAGTAATAAATGAAGAGTGAAGGCAGTTTACAAGCTGATAAATAAATTATTTTCGTCCAGATGTCAAGCCATTTCGAGCGGGGATAGCACTTGGATTGGTGACCATCTGCGACGTATAACCCGATTGTGTATTCTCTGCGTTTGGACTAATGTCGAGTGGTTGGTTTGACGCTTTGGTTTTATGCAGTGTTCCTCTCCTCTGGCCAAACGTCCAGAAAAATGCGAGTACTTCTAATAAAATTAGGATGCAGCCGCGGGTTATCACTGGTTGCAATTAAATTTATACAATCTTTCTAGGGGAATTCTTAGTAACAAAAAGTTTTCACAAACCCATACTTAAATGGACCAGTCTTACAAGACAATAGGATGGTGATTAATTTTTTAAATCGTAACAGAAAGTCAATTAATTACGTAAGGGTTTTTTCTAGACCTCTAACACAAATATTTTTTGGTTTAAAATTAATTTGTATAACTTTCAATTTAAACATTCCAATATTGGTTGAAAACTGATCATTATTAGTTGAAAACTTAACCATTTTGTAAAAACTTCGCATTTTCTGGTTAAAAATGGATTCTTTTAAATTGAGAATTGAAACATCACGATATTGGTAGAAAATTGATAATTTTTAGTTGAAAATTCAACAATGTGAACAAAAATTGTTATATTTTATTGAAAACTCGTTTTTTGTTTGAAAATTCAACAACTATGTTGACTTTTTTCTGTTTCATTGATAATTCTCTCCTATTTAAAAATTAGTCTTTTCTATTGAAAATTCATCTCCTTTGGTAGACATTTTGTCTTTTTCGGATAAACATGCAACAGTTTAGATAAAAATAATCCTATTTTGATTAAGGAGTCAACTGATTTATTTAGAGTTCTTATTTTTTGGTTGAATTGAACTGTGACTGATTTAAAACTAAAATCTTTCTGGGTTGAAATATCAACTATTACAATGTTAGTAAAAAATTCATGTTTTTGGCTAAACTCGACTGTTTTTTATTTAAAATTAATATCTTTTCTCGGTTGGAAATTCAAGTGGTTGGTTGAAAGTTGAAGTTCTTTGCAAAAATTGCATTTTTTGGAGATTCATCATTATAGTTAAAAATTTAATTATTTTGCAAGCATTTAATTATTTTGTTGAAAATTCTACCATTTATTTGAAAAATGTATTGATTTTGTTTCAAATTGATTTTTTTGAATTGAAAAGTAATCTTCTCGCTAGAAAATTTAACGACTTGGTCGAAAGTTGAACTCTTTGTTAAATTTTATTTTATTTCTTGAAGATCCATACTTTTTGTTGAAAATGTAATTATGTTGTTGTAAATTTGTTTTTCAGGTTAAAATCAGTTTTTTCAGATTTTAGGGTTGAAAATTTAACTGTTTTACCGGAAAATATTGTTATTTTTGGTTAAAAAATGCAAGATTTTTTTCTAAGAATTCGTATTTTTTGTTTAATTCTACTTTTTTATGTAAAATCAAAATCGCGTATTTTGCTTGAAATCTCAGTTATGAGATTAAAAGTTGAACTTCTTTTAAATTTTTTTTGTTAAGTATTCATCATTTTAGGGGGCTGTTCACGTATTACGTAAGCAATTTGTGGGGAGAGGGGGGTCTTCGTAAGTTTTTATTGTTCCTTGCATGGGGAGGGGGGCATTGAAATCTTACAAAAATCAGTTTTAAACCTTACCGCTACAAAGAATCCAGCAACATCAAAATAATGCTTATTTGGCACCATACAGTTTTTTTTCTTTAATCTAAAAAAACATGTCCTAAACGAACAAATGGGGAGGGGGTCAAGCAAATCTTCCGTAATATCGAGGGGGGGGGGGATAGAAAATGCTTATTATTGCTTAAATGGGAGGAAGGGGGAAAAAAGTGTTTATTTTTAACTAAATTGAAAATATAATTATTTTGTTAAAAATTTAACTCAATTTCTGAACATTCATCTTTTTGGATAGAAAATTCATCCTTTTGTATTGAAATTTGCACTGTCTTTTAACAAATTCGTCTTTTCAGTTTGAAAATGCAACTGTATATACACGGAAATAGTTTTATGCCTCACTAATGAAAATCCGAAGAAAAATGTAGGTATCAGTATTCTAAAAATATTAGGTCACCTTTCCTTTACAACCTAATTTTAATTGCTTCGCGTGTTACATTTCGTAACACATTTTCGTCGCGTGTGTAATGCCACTTGTCGCAAATATAAATTTCGAGGAAACGCAGCAAAAATAGGAATAACCATAGATTTCATTAAAAATCGAAATTTGAAATAAAAATTATTCGGGATGCGGTAAGGTTGGGGAGTTAGAGTATTTTTCTTTCATGTTCGAGGAAAGGTTTGATAAGTATCGAAATTGCTCATCTAATTTCACGGTTATTGATCCTTTCCAAATTTAAAAGATGAGTCTGATAGTTGTTAGTGATATTTCCCGCGATTACGGTTACGGAGTGATATAGACATTACAAAACGAGGGTCAAGAGGGAAAGGCTCCTTCACGAGAAAAGAGAAAGAGCATGCAGACGTTGAGGTTCAGTACAGTAGGTGAAAATTATCTTCCAGTTTTCTTTGAAAAAATATTTTAAAATATTTTCAAACTTCGTTGATTGACTAAAATAATAAGTATGCCATATTAAACACAGGAATATATACCGGAAAATAGTCACCAAAAACTAATATAGACCAACAATATTTTAGATACTATAAATTCATTTATTCTTTATTATTTTTCATCATACCTCAATCGAAAATTCGACTTTCGATGCCTGTGGAGCGGGTCGAAAGTGGAGTTTTCGATTTGCGGTATAATGAAAAATTGTATGCGCAACTCGGTGCGAGGCGGCGACAATTTCACCCCTTGTTGCGCAATATACTATTCCATCTTAGGCCTTGTATTTCACGCCTTTTCTTAGGTTATAGAAGAATTTTTTTTAGAAATCCTTTATCAATTAATAAGAATTCAAATAGAAAAGATTTGAGTTTAGGAAGGAATAAGGTTGAAATTAATTAACGGAATAGAAAATTGAAATTCTTGGTCTTAGCAAGATGTTATATTTACAACAAAAAACAACAAGAAAATACCTGGAATTTTGATATCAATATTCCGCAAAAACACTGTTTTGAAAAATTGAATTAAAAAGTTTCGTTCAAAATTAATCAAATGATTAATTACCAAAGATTACTAAAGAGAATGAAAAATATTACTTCACCCAAGTTTTTGTTGATTAAAGAAGGGGAGGATTAAAACTATATAGTCCATATAAAATGTTAGCAAAATTGCAAACAAAAATCTTCTCAAGTATTTTAAATATCATTAATTAAAGTATAACTTTGAAATTTCGTATAACACCTACCTCTATGGACCCTACCACAGAGTTCTAACCAAAAACGATGACTTTTTAACAAAATTGTTAAATTCTCAACGACATATATAGCTGAAAAAGACGAATTTTCAACAAAATACATGAATTTTCAATCAAGCAGCTTAAATGTTCAATGTTCAACTAAGAATATTAATTTTCTGCTAAAACATACCAATTATTAATAAAATACCTGAAGTTTCCTCCAAATAGCTGAATTTTCAACTAAAAAATATAAACTTTAAGTAAAAAATGGAATATTTAAATTTTCACCTAAAAAAGATTAATTTTTAATAAAATAATAAATCTTGATCTGAAAAGATGAACTTTCAAGCAAAAATATTAACTTTCTAAAAAGAACGAAACTGCAACAAAATAAATTACTTTCAAATAAAAAAGATTTAACAAAAATCGAACAGGTACATTTTCAGGTTAAAAATAATTTTGTAACCAAACAAACGTATTTTCAATAAAATAGTTTAATTTTCATCCAAAAAATTTTAAACTTAAATCAAGAATCTTCAACCAGAAATATTAAGTTTTTATAAAGTAGCTGAATTTTCAACTAAAAAAGGAATAGTTAAATTTTCAGTTAAAAAAATTATTTTTCAATCAAACCAGGGAAAAAACTAATTTTCTCGAATGTACTTAAAGTTTTAACTATATAAGTGAATTTCCTACTAAAATAATACAACTTTTAACCTAAAAAGACGAATTTCTAACAAAATAGTTAAACTTTCAACAAAAAATTACTTTTTAACAAAATTGTTAAGTACACAAGCAATAGTTTAATTTTTCAAAAGATAGTTGAATTTTAACTACAACAGATTAATTTTTAACCAAAAGCTGAATAGTTATATTTACGGCCAAGAAAGTTAATTTTCATTTTAAAAAATGTAAAAAAAATGTTTTTAAACTATTTGGATTTCCTATGTAAATTACTTCGATTACTCTTGATAACACCAGATAACAAGTGGATTTAGAGGCATTATAGTTGAATTAATATGTATTAAAAGTCGATTACGCATGATTGCAAGTGGATTACTCCAGCATAAAAGTGAATTACTTTGAAATATTGGGATTACTCTGAATTACTTATATTACTCGCGATACAGGTGGATTACATTGGGTTACTTTTCCGGATAATGGAGCAGTCCAGCTGACTTGACCTCCAAATACTTTTTTTTTAATACTGACAAAATCCAGAAGACATTTTTACACCAAAAGGAATCATTTTTAGGGGAGCCATTTTAGAAGAAGAAATCCTTCTTTGGACGACTGCGATATATATTTTTTATTATATTTTTTACAATTAATTTCATACTTTTGTAATGAATGTGTAACTGCATTTTACGAAAGGAAGATTCGCAGAGGATTCGTGATGTTATGGTAGAATCTAGTCTGGCGTAGCCATAGCGGTACTATGAGTAAGCTAGCGGTGCCTTCGCCTCGAGGGGGTCGAGTCCCGTTCACAGGAGCTAGGTTATGGTGTTTAGCTGTAAAATGCAAGCCAGTGAAACCATGCTTGAACTCGTCCTTTCATGCCCCATTCACATCTTACACTATGTACGATGCGCGCCGTTGGATGGCGCTTTTCTTTTCCTCCTAGACTCTAGCCTAGAGTAGACTTTCACATATTCCCCGACTTGCGGTTTTGGCTCTCACTTGAATTTAGCTTGTGTCGCGAAACGACACTGAAAGAGATTCTCTTTCTTTCCAAATCTCGCCTTTCCGGAGATTTCATTTTTTCTTAATTAGTGTTCTTTTAAAATAATGTATAGAATTCGTGAAAATAAAACCGAGAATCCAACGACCAAATTTCGACCACCACCATAAAATGTTCCTTTTGTAATCTGAAAAGATCCTCTTTAAAAAAATTCCTAAACAAAATATTTTTTGTTGACCAAAATCAAAAAGAGGAATGAAAAATGAGAAGACAATCAACTAAATCCCCTTCCTTCTCTTTTTTTATTTCTTTTGTCTTCTTTATTCCTATTATTATAAAATCTCAATAACAAAAATCATTTGTAAATAATATTCACCAACGTTTTGGTACTCATACAGCACCCTTATCAAGGTAAGAAAAAGTTGAGCCAGTATGAACAGCAACGCAACTCAGATATCAAAGAGTTCATGATCGTTATTTCGCTGCTGTTCCTACATGCTCAAATTTTTTTACTTTGATAAGGGTGCTGTATGAGTACCGAAACGTTGATGCATATTATTTCCAAATGTTCTTTTCTATTGTAATTTGATAGTCATGAAAATAAAAAAGGCGAAAGAAATAAAAAAAAGAGAATGAAGGGGATTTGGTTGGCAATCTTCTAATTCTTCTTTCTTCTTTTTTATTTTTGTGCAAAAATTTCTTCTTTTTTTAGGATTTTTATTTTTAAGAGGATCTTTTTTCAAATTAAAATAGGAACATTTTATGGTGGCTGTCCAAATTTGGTCGCTGGATTCTTGGTTTTATTTTCAAGAACTCTATGCATTAACTTTATTATTGGACGTTAAATAGGATTTTAAATTTGATTTTTAATCTAAACAAAATTTCTTAAATTGTTCTCTTTTTAAATATTATAATTCGCGCGATGGAGTGAACTGAATATGATTTAGTTAGTTTGCGCTAAGACACCTCTCTTATATAGTTCGAGCATGGGAATAAAATTACCATATTCATCCCTTTCAGGCTTAATCATACAATATTTTTGATCCAAAGGTTATCACAGTCAGTCCCCTATTTCAATCGCTGCCCCTTTTCCCGCCTTTTTCTTGAAATCCCCCATAATCCCTACATTTAAGAATGTTCTCAATTTTTTTTCCTTTTTTAAAACTGCCACTAATGTATCAAATATAAATCTTAACCCTAAGTTTGAACCAGTAAAAGGCAATTAATTCGCTCTTAATTTCGACTAATTCAAATACTGCGGATTCGGCGACTGATAAAATCAGTCATTTTGAATGGTCAAGTCAGTTACTTTCACTATCTGAATCAGCCATTTTTAATTAACTGAACTTAACCTTTCACTACATGTATCCAAAATTTTGAATGATCGAACCAGTAACATTCAATAATTAAATCAGTCATGTTCAACTGTAACTTTTACTGAATAAATAATTAATTATAATGGTATCAACAGTAGCCTTTACCATGACTCCTTTTTACTGGAAATCATTCACTTGCAGTGACTGATTTATTCAGTCGGCAGTCTTCCCGGATTTATCTGTTAAAAAATATTCATTAATTCTCAACTA
>JAWWLR010000165.1:24090568-24106602 GCA_035041075.1 Acraspis erinacei | reverse complement strand
ATTCGGGACGACTAGCCCAGCTAATGAAAAATATTCGACTAGTCGTCCCGAATTTCGGGATGACGAGACACTGCGTTCATAAACAGGCATTCAATATATTAGAGAAAAAATTTTTTAAAGCAATTTATTAATGCAAAATAGGGGAATTTTTTATTATCTTTAATTTCAACTAAAATGACGAATTTTCAGTCTAAAAAGACAAATTTTCTACTAAAGTATTACATTAAAAAAAAAAAGAATAGATTTTTAAGAGAACACTTGAAATATCACCTAAAAACTTGCGTATTTAACCAAAAATATTAAATTTCTAGCAAGAGGGAAGAATTTTTAAACCATAATAGATTTTTCAGTCATGAATGAAAGAATTTTCATTCAAATATCAGAATTTTAAACCCAAAAGACGAATTTCCGCCAAAAGATATACATTTTCAACTAAAGAGATTAATTTTTCACTAAAATTATGAATTTTTCAACAAAAACATTAATTTTTGATGAAGTTGTTGAACTGTTAACCAAATTATTTTAAATCAAATCGTTCAATCAAACAGTAGCATTTTGAAGCGAAAAAGATCACATTGCTACCGAAAGAGTGCAATTTTCAAACCAAAAAAGATTTTTCAGCCTAGAAAGAAATTAAACTTTTCAAATTGGCGGATTTCTAACCTAAAAAGACGAATTTCAAACTATAATGATAAATCTTTTAAAAAATAATTTGTAACAAAATAGTTTACTTTAAAAAAAGATGAATTCTTAACAAAGAATTTAAGAATAGTTCATGTTAAAAAAAAAATTTTAATTAAAAATAGTTGAATCCATAAAAAATGAATTTTCAATATAATAGCTGAATCCTCAACTAAAGTAGATTATATTTTTAAACAAATAGTTACAATTTTAATAAAATTAGATGAATTTCTACCAATAGAAATAAATTTTCGAACAAAAAAGACGATTTTTCTACAAAGTAGTTGAATAAATTCTCAAGCCAAAAAGACGAATTTCCTACAAAACAGTTGAATTTTAAACAAAACAGGATGAATTTAGTAGAATTATAAATTTTAACTTAAAAAATGTTGTAAATTAAAAATAGTATTCCAAAAATTAGCATATAATAGGACTATTTATAAAGTGTAATTAACTTAGGGTTGAATCTTATATAGATTCTTTTTACATGTTAGAAAACTGCGCATTTCAAAAAAATTTTATCTTTTCATAATTTTGTTACGTTCATGAATAAATTTTTTTTTTAATTTCTGTTTTTACATTATAATTTTTTTTAGTTGACATTGAAATGTTTTGAACATCTGACTGTCTTCAACTGATAACAATACATGATATACAAATTTAAACGTTAAGGAAACAAAAACAAAAAGTTGTTTTTTCAAATAGTTATTTTTGTGTTTTTAAAATTATTTCTTTCTAGCTTACTTAAGAAAATTCTTTGAACAACTCATGGTTCTGTATTGAAAAGAATAAACTAAAAACAAATTGAAGACTAATCTATCTACTGATAAAAATTATTTTTAAAAAATTCTTAAATTTGTTGTATAATGTATTTTGATCTGTATACAGTGCTGAAGTTTTCAATCGATTTTTCAAAGCTGACTGAAAAAAATTAACACAAAAATGGCTAGAAATTTTTTTAAAGGGGCCTCTTTCTTGACTGACCATTTTCGACCATATTAACTACAATTTTTCGACGTCATATTTGACCTTCATCAATATTAGGAAATTTAGTTCAACATATAAAAATATTTCTTTATTTAATATTCCTGCGCAAAAATTAGAGGTGACCCATTACTGATCTAGGGTGGCCTACTATTGATACAATTTCCCAAAATTATCTTGATTGATACAAATTAAAAAAAAATTATTTATTGTACCATTTCTTATGGATCCATATTAGTCATTATTAAGAATTTCCCTCATTTCCCCTCTTTTTCTACTTGAACTGAAGAAAAATGAACATCGAAGGGTCAGCGACGGGCAAATCCCCGATATGAACTTCGACTTGATTCTTGAACGCGTACAGCTTTCAAGTGCAGTTCGATTGACAAAAGGAAACTAACGAATGCACGGGTACAGGGGCCTTGTGTATGGGAGAAATGTGTGTACGCTCTCGTGCAGCTGCGATATCGCATCGTGAGGGCAATGGGCGATGGGGTCTTAACAATTATCGCATTATGGCGCCTGGAGCCTGCCAGAAATCGGGTTCAACGACCTCTGGATGCACTCCAAGACTCGCGGCTTCTTCTTTTCTCTTCCTTCCGCTTCCCCCTGCCCTCCCTTCAGCCCCCTCGCCCAGAGTACCCTGGAACCCCTCCAGATCCGAACGTCGTCGTCACAAAATCAATATGCTTGACCGTGAAAAGCAGCGCGCACCTACTCCTACTCTCCCCGTCTTTCTACAGTTCGTTTCAGATCCGGTCGCACGTGCGCCCTGAAAGCTGAAATGTGGAGTCTACCAAAAAAGCATGGGTCTTTTCCGTCCCGTGGCGGACGGTTACGGAAAATTGGGGAAAAGCCCTGACAGGGTTGGGTAGCTTTCAACATATTCAGGCCCGAGTCTCACACCACTGTTGACACTTTTTTTAAAACTTTTTTACACTTTTTGACCATTTTCTAAAATCGTCACAAGGCAAGTTTTTCCTGGGGAGCAGAAAATTTGAAAAAGTTTCCAAAAATTTTTAAATATTATAATGTCAAAATATTTCTACTAATTTCGAAAATAACTGGAAGATTTAAGGGTAGTTTTAAATTTTTGTTTAACAAATCTGAAAACTTCAACAAAACATTCTCGAATTTTCTCAAAAATTTTAGCAACATTACATATATTTATTTAACTTTAAAAAAATTATGAAATTTGAAGAAATTACAAGTTTGATATATTTAACTTTTCTAAATAAATTGTGCATATAACTCAATCAAAAAAACATGTTTTTTGTACTTTTCCAAAACATTTTTTTTTAAATTTCTTTTCTACTGTTTAGTAGCAAATACGTATGAATGGTAATAATTTTTTATCCAATAGTATTATCTCAAGAACCTTAGGAAAATGATGTATTTATTTAACTTTAAGAACAAATGAACAAATAAGCTTAAAAAATAAATGCTTATTTGAATTTTCTATTTTGTATTTTAAATTATTTACCCCCAAAAAATAATAATTTGGGTGCATTTTTTTTCTTTCATGGCTGAAAAATTATTTTGAAGATAAAATTCTATCTATTTCGTTGCAAAAGTGCGTTCTTTTTGGTTGGAAAATTAATCTCTTTTTGTTAAGGATTCCACTCTTTTGTTAAAAATTCGTGTATCAAGGTTTAAAATGAAACTGATTGAAAACTAATCTTTTTCGTTAATCATTCAACGACTTCGTTAGAAATTATTTATTTTTTTAAAGCTGGCCGAAAAAAAATTACACAAAAATGGCTAGAAAATTTTGTAAAGGGGCCTCTTTCTTGACGTACCGTTTAGGATCCTATGAACTACAATTTTTCGATTTTAAAATTCAAAATTTAATGTTTTCCCTCGAAGAAATATAACGCAGAAAAGTATCTGTTAATTGCTAAAGTTGACCTAATTTTTTAGTTAAAAATATTTTAAATATATGAAAATTTCCAAGAATTCAGAAAAAAGTGTTGAAATTATTTTAAATTTTTTATTCAAGTTTTTGATCTCAAAAAGTTTTATTGTTGACCTACAAAGTCAAATATGTCTTTCGAGATTTACGAAAACATGCATGCGCACGCGTAGCCCGTTTTTGCTACTTGTTCAATTATTAAAAAGTGCATGCCGCCATTTTCGAGTATTTCTCGAAACTATCGCAATATCGACACTATTCTTATCAGGAAACCCGCTTTTCAATTTTAAGGCGATTTTTTAAAATTTTAAGAAAAATTCAAATAATTTTAACATATATTTGCAAGATTTATATAATTTCAGGATAATTAAAAATTTAAATAGGTTTAATAAAATTTAAAATAAAATGTAGATTTTTCAAGTTGTCAAAATAAAGTATTCAAGCTTGTGAAAGATTTTTTAAAGGTTCTGAGATTATACAAAATTTTTCTCAAAATTCATGGGAATACTTAGTGATAGCAGATTTAAAAAAATGGTCAAAAACGAATCCGAAAGATTTTAAGATAATTTAACGAGTAGTTCTAGCCAGTTTGCAAGATATTTAGAAATTTAAAAAGTTTTGAAGAGATTAAAAATACTTAAAAACTGAAAACTTCCTAAACATTCATAAAATATTGTTAGATGTTTTCCAAGCAGCATGCAGTCCTAAATATCTGTAAAACTAACTTAAATTTGCCTTAAAATTTTGTAAAATCCTTTAAAGTAAAAAAAAGTTCCTTCGAGATTTTCTATATACCTTTGCAACATATCAGAAATCTTCAAAAATCTTTTTAAATTAACTTTTTTTAAGTCTGCACTAAAATGAGAACACTTTAAATGTTTTTAAATGCTCTCTGTCTCTCAGAATTTCTCATTGAATAGGGCAGAACCTATGATTAATGAAGTATTGCAAAATGACACCCTTTCAGGTTTTACAAACATTCTTAAGTTGACAATAAAACAAGTATGTGTCAAATTTAATAAAAGATATTTCGTGCGCCTGTCTATGGTATTTAGATACTTTGAAATTTCGTTTTTTAACACTTTTCTAAATTAAAAAATAGTAATTTGTTGATTATTTTGAGAACCTTGCTGATGACAGGCGCAAAATTTTACTATAATTTTTTTTTTACCAAAATTTAAGTGTCGAGATAAGTTGTATCATCAATGATTGAGGACTTCCTTTTTAAATCCATGATTACTGGCAATATGAATAAAAAGATTGAGAAATAAGATATAATAATAGATTCGGAGACTGAAATTGAGAAGCTAAGAAATCGATGTTTTCGCAAAAGGTAGAATAATATTTCTATTTCTTGTACGTAATAGGCTACTGAACTAAACTCATCATTATATTAGTACCAATATATATTCAAGTAATGACCCACTATTTACGTCCCTTCCTACTTTAAGTTACATGAATTTGCGCTAATGCAAACTCTATCTGCGTTTGTAAGAAAATAAAATTTTTTCTAAATCATATCAAGGTCATATAAATTAATTTGGTATTCTCATAAACTATTTGCTTTTTAAAGCGCGGATAATTGGGCGTGAAAATTCTTTAATTAATCAAATCGTTGCAGCTCGGTGAAAGATTTGTTATCTTTTTTATTGCAAAATAAAAAAATTCCTTTTGGTTACAAAAATAGGGTGAATTTTTAAAATTTTCAGTTTTTGCAAGTGAACAATAATAAAAAAAATGTTTTGCATACATTTCGGGGCAAGTGAAAGCAAAACAATATTATTCTTTGGTTAAAGTTTAAGAAATTACAGGTTTGATATCAACTTTTCTGAAAAAAAGTGTGCATATAACTCAATCCAAAAAATATGTTCTGTCTAGATTTTCAAAAAATCTGGTGTTTAATTTTTTTCTTCTACTGTTCAGTGACAACAACTGAACATATAAATGGTTATAATTTTGTATCAAATAGGAAATTTTTTGAATAAAAAAAAATTCTTGGATGAGTAAAGTATTCTATAAAAATTAGGACAAGATTAGCACCTATAGAAATTTAGCTAAAAATATAATCCAAGCATTCATTAATGGTGCCCAAAAAACTACCTCATACAAGTGCAATAAGGATTTTTTGAAACTTTGCCCTTAATTATTACTTTTTTTAATTTGATATCGTAGCTCCTCGTGAATAAATAAATTCAAATATTTTACGTACTTTTTAACTAATTTTAAATTGTTTAAACAATTTTCGTTCATTTGAATAATTTAATCTTCATGGAATATCGCGAATTAGGGGTATTTTATTGAAAATTCATTTTGATAGATTGAAAATTCAACAATTTATTTATTCATATTTATTTCACAAAATATTTCAAAGTTTCTTAGGATTTCTACTGTTGAAAAAAGGAGTGTACAATATATTTTCAAGAATTACCAAAATTTCCCAATGATTTCGAACATTTTATAAAGATTTAAAGGATTTTAAAGATTCAAAAAAGACATGTACAACAGATTAAAAATATTTCACAAAGATTTCGAAAACTTCACATAGATATTAACACTTTTAAAAGATTTCAAGGATTTTTCAAAAGATTTCACAAATATTTCAAATATTTTAATGATTTAAAATTACGTAATATACAATATTCCAGAATGATTTCATAAAAAGTTTATAAAGATTTCAAATAGGGCACAGTAAGCCAAATTTCAAAGATTTCAAAACATTTCAAAGATTTTAAACGATTTCAAAAGGTTTCAACAAATTTGAGAAGATTTCAAAAGATTTCACTGACTTTAAACATTAAACGAACACAAAAGATTTAAAAGAAAAATATTTTAACAAATTTTACAAAGATTTAAAATATTCTAATGATTTTAAACGAATAGAAAAGACTTCAGAAAGATTACACAAATATTTTAAGGAATCCATGAAGATTTAAAGAATTGCAAAAATTTAACGGTTTTAATAATTTTAAACAAACACAAAAGATTTCACTAACGCAGTTTCAGAAAATATTTCACAAGTATTTAAAAAATTTCATAAATTTTTCAAAAAAATATACAAATTTTTCAAGAATTTAAAAGATTTCACAAAAATCTAAAAGATTTCTCAATTCAATTTAATTTATAAGGATTGCAAAACATTTCAAAGATTTCAGACTTTACAAAGATTAAAAAATGTTCCCAAAGATTTCCCAAAGATGTCTTATTTCCGCAAAAAATTAAGAATTTGTTTATTCATTGTTCCGCTTTCTTTCGAAATTTTTGGTCATTAAAAAATAAAACTGCTAATTTTTTTAGATGTGTATAATAAATGTTTATTTAATTATTTGATGTAAAGAAGGGAGACGTGGCAAAATTGATTTTATTGATTTGGAAAACCTGGAAAAAATCGGAAATTTTTCTTCTGAGAATTGCCGGACACCCCGAGTCTGAACACCCTAGTGGCGATACACGACTTCGGGAATAGTTATCGAATTTGAACAGCAGCCTATGTATGATTTATAAAGGTAGTTCGCCTTTTGTCTAGAATTCGTCACGAATTGGGCCTCGCCTGTCCTCGAGACCGTGGAATATAGTCTAGGATAGGTTTGGTTAGGTTTGCCGGGTACACCCAGTACACTGAGTACACCCAACTGCGCTTGGTAGTGGTGAATTCGTTTCAGGGTGTTGGTTATGTGCAGAGCGTAGACGGGTCAATGACCCCGGCGCAGTGCTGCTACGTATTCCATACTACACAAAACACAACGTGTCGTTGAGTTGAACGGTTTACAAGGCGCTTGCGGATTTAATCTTTCTGCCCCCCCCCCCACTTTTGACTTTTTTAGACCCTGCCTCTTAGCCAAAGAAAGAAATTTGCAAATCGGAAGAAATGAATGGGAGCCAGGTTCAATATGGAAAGAGTTATCGAGTCACGCTTTGCCAATTCGCTATCTACCGAAAAATATATCCACTGTCTTTTTTAGTACAATGAAGACAGGGTCGTTCACTTAATTTTTTTTGTGAAACTCGCACATGTTGGTGGAGCTCTTAAAATTTAATTGGGCTTTGAACTTGAAGTTGCGGAAGCGGAAGCCGGATGACGGAATTTAAGGTCAGGATGAACGAGCAGGATTAGTTTAAGAATAATTTTAAATTGTATTACTCAAGAATTCTAGAATTTAAATTGAAACTGTAACTTTACAATTTCAAATTAAAGAGTTGAAATTGTAAAAAACTCAGATTTTTAGAATTTATTTGAAAATAACACAATCTGAAATTAATAAACAATCTTTCGTTGCTCTTTTTGATTTAAAATAAAAATATTTAGTAGTTGAAATATCTTCTATTGAATTTTTCTTAGTGGAAGAAAATTCATATTTTTTAGTTAAAAAATGAACTACTTATTTCAACGTTGAACAACTTGGTTGAAAATCATTTTTTTGTTGAAGATTAACCATTTTATTTATCAATTCTTTTTTTTTGCTGAAAATTCCTTTTTTTAGTTGAAAATTAATTTGTTTGTAATAAAAATTTAATTATTCTAACTGAAGACTCATTATTTTAGTTGAAAATTCATCCCTTTGAATGAAATGTAAATGTTTTGGTAACAAAGTTGTTTCTTTTTTGGCTAAAAATTAATTTTTTAACTAAAAATGTAACATTTCCATTCTTGGTTTAAAATTAATATTTTTTCGTTAAAAATTTATATTTTTCGGTAGAAAATTCAATCGTTTTGTACGAAATTCACTATTTAGCTTGAATAATCAACAATTTAGATTAAATTTTTTCTTTCCTGACTTGAAAATTTAGTTATTTGTTCGTAAATTAACATTATTGTTGAAAACTTAAATATTATTGGTTAAAAATTTAACTATTTTGTAGAAAATGCATGTAACTTGTTGAAAATTCACCTATTTAAATAAAAATGAATCTTTTTTTTGTTAGAAATTCGTCATTTTCTTTGAGGATACAACTATTTTATTAAAAGTCCGTTATTGATTTTTCTAAAGTTGAATTCATGTTGTTGAAAATTTATTTTTTTAAATTGAAACGTCATATTTAAAAAGTCACATTTTTTGGTCGAATTAAACAAGCAATTGAACCTTGACGGGTTGAAGAATTTCGTACGTGTGTAAAGTATATATGCGGAAATGTATGCAAAACTAGCGGCGCTAATGACAACACGTGACTTTCTCCCGTTTGTACAGTGTACAATATTTAAGTTTGGAGCGCGCGAACATAGAGGGCAGTGACGTTCGTTTTCTATAATTAAATCGGAAACCGTTAACTGCATCAAAGCCATTCGTATGTATATTGGATTGCCCACGTGTGCACTCCTATCACTGAACGATCGTTTCTCGTTCATGCCAAAGGAAATTGTCAGCATTCATTTTTCTTCGAAGGGGGAGAAAGATACAAAAAGTGAAGATTTTTCTGACTAAGTGAATGAACTTAAGCTTCAGTTTTTTTAGTTTCATTACGATCTTGTTTTCAGGTACTTTCTTTTTCATGGACAGAGTTAAAACTTTACGTAAAATAATTATTTTAACAATATGTTACGCAGCTAATTTCTTTTTACTGACGCTTCTACCAATTAAAAAAAAATTGGATTCAAATAAATCGTGGCTTAATTATTTTTCAGGCCTAAATATTCCCTACAACTCTACATTTTCACTATTTCCAATTTGTAAAATAATCGAATAAGATTCATGAACAGTTATTTGTTAAAAAAAATTTCTTTGAACAAATTTCTTTAAAAAGAAATGGTTTTTATGATTTCACCGATGAAAAAATTTACTTCCAAAAATGCAATCAGTAGGGTTGCAGAGAATTTTTCTAGAAAAAATAAGCTATCCTTGATTCATATTTAACATCTTTCAAAACTTGATAAGAAATGATAGTGAGACAGCTTGAAGATTCAACAATTTAGTTAACAATTTAATTGCTTGATTTAATATTTGTATTTTTTTGGTAGAAAATCAATCTTCTTGGTTAAAAATAAACTTTTTTTATGTTCATATTGTCAGTTTGAACATTTAATTGTTTTTTAGAAAACTCATCTTCGTTGTTTGAAAATTCATTTTTTTTGGTTTGAAAATGCAATTATATTTCGTCTTTCTTGATCAAAAAATAACTTTTTTTATCAAAGTTTATATTTTCTGATTTAAAATTCACCGGTTTTCTAAAACATTCATAAATTAATTCGATTTAAAAAAACGTAGTTCCCTATTATTTCCATATTTTCGGTAAAAAATAATTTAATTTTCCTATTTTGAGAATATTTCGGGCTGTCAAGTCTAAAATTATATTACTAAATGAATTAGTGAAATTGGATTTGGTCATGTTTTACTAATTTAAAGTCAGCTTGAGATTTACAGTCCGGGAATATTAAATCTAATTTTTACTATACATGCGAAAAGATGTCAATGCTCTAGAAAAAAATCGTTCGCGAGAGCAAAGGATCAGAAAAGTGGAGAGATTACTACCCTTTATCAGTCGACGCTAATAATAGCCCCTTTTTACTGTACTGAACTGAAGGGGAAGAAAAGAAGTAGTAATACGTGTAGGGGAAATCAGTATGAGGTAGATAGAAGAACTTTTAAAGTCAATATTGATAATTGATGAACAAGTATTACATACAAAATTTAACGCATTAACTGGCTTATTTATTTCAAAATTGATACCCAAGCCTAACTTATCAACCTCGTACTGGTATTCACCTTGTACTGGTAACTATTCCATTTTTTGTTAAAAACTAATCGTTTAAGTTAAAAATTGAACTCTTTTGTTGAGAATTCATATAACTTATTCAAAATTCGCCTTTTTCGAACTTTTTAGGTAGAAGATGAAACTACGCCTTCTAAAAAAATTTTGTTCACTTGAATATTTAAATGTTTGGTTGAAAGTGTAACTGTTTTTTTATTTTTATTTTTTGGTTTGAAATTTCGACCATTTGCAAGAAAATGCAGCATTCCAGGTCGAAAATTAAACTATTAAATTTTAAATTTATGTAATTTGTTTAAAATTCGTCTTTTTGTGTAGAAAATTAAACTTCTTTTTTGATAATTCATCTTTTGAGTTGAGGATTCAACTATTTTCATTGAAATTTGTCTTTCTTGTTTGAAAATAATTGTTTAATTTCAAAATGTAACTTTTTTGTGTTTGGTAGAATTATTGTCTTGTTTAGATTAAAGTTTAACTATTTTGTTGGAAATTCATGCATTTTGTTCGAAATTCGTCTTTTGGTGAAAACAGTTATCTTTCTTGGTTGAAAATGACTTTTTTTTGTCTCAAAATTCGACCATTCTGAGGAACATTCATCTTTGTAATTTCAAAATTAAATTTATTTGGTTAAAAAATAAAATATTTAGTTACAAAGTCATGTTATTGGGTCGCAAATTCAATTATTTTGTGAAAGTCGTCTTCTTTCGTTGAAAATTTATCTTTCTTGGTTAAAAAGGAATTTTTTTGAAAATTCAACTGTATCCCAAAAAGCTAATATTTTTGTCTTTAAAATTTAACATTTTTTTCGAAAATGGAACTGATTTTGATTGGACTTAATATTTTTTTGGTTAAAAATTAAACTATTTTGTTAAAAAGTCATATTATTGGTGCGGAAAAACAATTGTTTTTTGATAGCCGTATTTCTTGCTATAATTTCATCTTTCTTGATTAAAAAAGAACTTTTTTGTTAAAAATACATCTTTTTGGGTTATGCTATTTTGTTGAAAGTAATATTATTTGGTTGAAAATTCAACTATATCTTTTATTGAAAATTCGCATTCTTGGATAGAAAATTCATCTCTTATTTTAAAAAAGCCTTTTTGGTTGAAAATTCAACTATATCGTAGAAAATGGAATATATTTCGTTTTGAAATCTTAGGAATTTAAAGCATTTCATATTGAATTCAATATGGTACCTACATTAATTTTATTTACAAGAATTTATTCCCCTATTTTCGTGAAAATGACCATATTTCCCCTGTTTCGAGAGAACTTTGGGCTGTCAAGTCTGATATTGACATTTTATTAAAATATAATTAATATTTTTTTTATAATTTTACTTAAGCGCGTAAAACAAAAGTAGATCGAGCGAATGGAACTTGAGATTTAGGAGTTTGATCGTTAGGGAAGATTAGCGAGAAGTGTAGCGTGCGTTTACTTAAGTCTTAAACATTGGCGTGTGGCAAAATTGACGGTTAGGAAAGCTAGGCTAAATCATATCCTGTCATAATTACTGGCAGTTTAACCCAATTTCTGAGAGCGACCCACGCGCACACCTACAATCCGAGCTTGGACGTTACTTGTTTCAGCAAAACGCGAGAATAATCGCGAACTACTATAGCGCACCGATAACGAGCGCCAGATATCGGAACTTTCGTCCTCGTTTACAGACGTTATCGTCACGGTCAGGACATGCACTCTATCACCCATAAATAACCATGGGTACTTGAATTTCTACGCTTTCCCAGAGGTTCTTATCAGCAATGTCGGAAAAAAGATTTTCTTTCAGCAATTCTTATCTGAGACAAGTGAGACACATTCAGGCCTCGGACTCACCACACTATTGAGACTTTTGACACTATTGGATTTCTAACCTATTAGTTACATTTTCAAACATAAAGATAAATTTTCGAATGAGAAGATTAATTTTCTAACAAAAAAGATGAATTCTCAACAAACTACATAAATCTTCGATGAAAAAGTTGAATTTTTCACTAGAAACGATCAACTTTTAACCAAAAATGGATTAGGTAAATTTTAATTAAAAACAAAAATAATTTAGTATAAAAAATGAATGAATTTTCTCCAAAGGAGTTGAATTTGTTATTAAATTGTTAAATTTTCAAGCCAAAGAGATGAACTTTCTACAAAAAAGTTGAACATAACCAAAGAATACGATTTTCGAACAAAATACTTGAATCCCTAACTAAACCAGATTAAATTTCAATTAAAATGATACGTTTTTAGACTACAAAATCTATTTTCTACCAAAAAAGACAAATTGTCAAGAAAATATATGTATTTTCAACCAAGGAGATGAATTTTTTACCAGAAAAGATGAATTTGTAATAAAATACATAAATTTTTAACCAAATGGATTAGTTTTCTACCAGAAAAGTCGAGTTGTCAAAAAAAAAAAATGAATTTTAAACCATATAGTTGAATTTTCTACCAATAAAGACCAATCTCGAATTTAAAAAATAATAATTTTAACTAAATAGTATGAACAATGGATGTGATGTCAGTATAAATTTTTTTTCGATTAATTTTCAGTTTATATTTTTTCATTTATAATTTTTTAAACTGAATCGTAGCTTTTTTGAACTGAAAAAAGATTAACTTTAAACATTAAATGTAGTATTCAAGCTTTGATTGAGGATAATTAATTTTCCATTTAAACAACGAGTTATCTACGACACAGTTGAATTTTGTACCAAGAAGTTGAAATGTTATACCAAATCGTAGGATTTTAAAACGAAAAATACGAATTTCCTATTAAACATTTGAATTTTCAACAAAAAATTTAATTTCCTTCAAAAAAGTTAATTTAAAGCCAATCAGTTGAATTTTAAACTTAATATTTCAATTTTCAGTTAAAAAAATTAATTTGTAGCCAAATAAAAAAGCGCATTTTCAACTAACATTAGGAATCTTAACAAAATAACTTCTAAGAAAATAGTTTCAATTTTAACTAAGAATTTTTAATTTCTATCCCGTAAATTTACAAATTATACAATATAACAAATGCTGAAAATCCATTTTTTGTTTGAAAGTTGAACTGCTTGGTTAAAAATTCATTTTTTGGGATGAAGATTCATCATTTCATTTGAAAATGTATCTCTTTATTTGCGAAATGAGCTAATTTTTTTTGAAAATTCGTCCGGTTTGGCAAAAATTTGGCAAAAACTTGGTGGCAAATTAATTTCTTTTGAAAGTTGAACTACTTTGTTAAAAATTAATTCTTTTTTTGGTTAAATATTCATCTCTTTAGTTGAACAATTATCTATTTTCTTAACAAAATTTTCTTTTTGTTTTAACACTTGATTAAAAATTCATTTTTTTATGGTTTAAGATTTACGTCAGTTGAATATTCATCTCTTAAGTTGAAAAATGATCCATTTTCTTGAAAACACCTTTTTTTAGTACAAAATTAATGTTCTTGGTGGAAAATAAAACTTCATTCTTTTATTGAAAGTTGTACTAATTTTTAAAAATTAATTTTTTTATATTAAGAGTCGTCATTTTATTTGGAAATTCACCTGCTTGGTTGAAAAATTATCTATTTTCTTGAAAGCTCCTGTCCTTTAGTACAAAATTAATCATCTTGTTTGAAAAGTAATATTTTTTGGTTGACATTAGAACTAGTTTGTTAAAAATTAATTTTTTTGATAAATATTCATCATTTCGCTTTGGAAAATTGAGAATTGAAAATTCAAGTCCTTGGTTCAGAAATGAACTATTTAGTTGAAAATTTGTTTGATATAGAATTCAATATGGTACCTACAATCATTTTTATATAAAATAATGTATTCCCCTATTGTCGTGAATAATGAACCTATTTCTTCTGTATCTCTATCTAATGCCAGGGTCTGAAGGTAGACTTTGGATCTAGAGTCATCGACCTCAAAGTTTTCTGTCCTGACCCCTTTTAGTGATCGCCGAACATTCAGAATTCACACAGTCGAAGAAGAGAACAATGACATTGATTAAAGAAAAGGGCTCAGTACTTGTGACGCAGTTGGCCGAAGGGAAGGTAGTTTGTTAGGTTGCCAGGCGACAAACCGAACGTTGACCTACCCCATCGTCAAGTCATTCAAATGTGTACGCACATGTTGTCACGCACATGTTTCCCTGAATACCACACATTCCAGAATTTCTTTTCTCCTTTTTTAGTTTCTTTTGTCCCCCCGCCAAGCAAGCTCCTGCAGGACAAGAAACCTCGTGTGGAACTTTAGCTTTGAAGTCTGCTTCTTACTGCTCTTGTCATCTTCAAGATGTAATGAAGGGACACTACCAAATTCTGAAGAAACTAGCAGTCTTTTTTATTTTTGATGCTCTCTACATCTGGAATAGTTCGGAAAATACGAGGAATTTAAGTTTGTTCCACTCACAGTAAACTCCGGGATATCGATCATTTGAATATCTTTCTGATTATCAACTTCAGATGAACATAAACTGACACTTGTACCTTGGATGACCGACATAATATTTCTAAAACAAGGAGTGTTTTAGAAAATGTTGTATTATTAGTTTTTTTTATTTCTGAAAGTGTTTCTTTAGATTTATCTATCGAATTGTTGAATTTTCAAACTAAAAAGATGAATTTTCTACAAAACAGTTGAACTTTCACCCCGAGACTATGGACTATGGAAACGAATTTTCAGCAAAAGTGTTGAAGCCTGAACCAAATTGAATTAATAATATTCAACCAAAAAAGTGGCATTTTGAACCAAAGAAGATGAATTTTTAATAAAAGAGTTGAGTTTACTACGAAGAAAGATTTTTTCCTTCGGAAAGAAAAGAAAATGTTAACTAAGCTGTCGAATTTTAAATCCGAAAATGCAAATTTTCCACAAAACAGTTGATAGCAGTGAATTTTCAACCACATTTTTGCATTTTCAGCCAAAAAGAATGCCTTTCTAACTATCATAAATGATAGTTGAATCAAGCAAGGTTTTAATTTTAAATCAATAACAGTTGAATTTAAGAAAAAAGACAAACTTTCAACAAAGTTCTTAAATTCCTTAACGCAAAAAGATTAATTTTCAACCAAACAGCATCAATACTAACCAAAAAATTGATCCTTTTTATTTATCTTATCTGGTTGGAAATTCAAATCCTTGGTTGAAAATTAAAGTATTTTTTTGATAATTTGTTCTTTTTTTTGAAGAAATATAATATTTTGAATTAAAAAACAAACATGGTAATTGAAAATTCAACTCTTTGGTTAATAAAATAAGTATTTTACAGAAAATTCTTTTTTTGCTTGAGAATTATTATTTTTTTCATTAAAAATGTAATTAATTAATTGTTGGTTAAAGTATATTGTAGATCAACTTTCTATTTGAAGATTCCTATTTTCGGGTTGAAAATTAAACTATGTGGTTGAAAATTAACTTTTTTGTTATAAATTCATATTTTTGCTCGAAAATTAAACTTTATGGTTAAAAATTCATTCATTTCTTTTATAATTTAACAATTTTGATGGAAATTGGTCTTTTTTTTGGATAAAATTTAATTTGTTCAAATTCCTCTTTTTCGGCTTAAAAGTGATGTACAGCAGTGAGACCTGGACCTACCAAGAAAAGGATAAGAGTAAAATTAACGCGATTGACATGCAATTCCTGCGCAATATGAGGGGTAAACCACTAATAGACAAAGTCAATAATGAGAGAATCCTTTAACGAAGGTGGTTGGAGAAGACACTGGTATACATACATACAAACATATATATATATATATATATATATTAGGGTGG
>JAWWLR010000165.1:24025765-24038092 GCA_035041075.1 Acraspis erinacei | reverse complement strand
CGCGAAGCGGGCAGATTTTCAATAAAGCACAACTCTTTTCTTCTTTGATAGAAATATAAATAATATTCAGAGGTAGTTTTCACTCGAATCCACCATCTTGAAAAAGTGGTCAGCTGCTCGTTATTTGTCGAAAGAGAGCGCACGCGCGGCTGCGTGTTTGGTACGCTCAACAAAATTCTTTTGTATGTTGAACAAAAAGAGCTTAACAAACTTTTTTGTTTGAGCCAAATAAATTATTTTGTAACTCCAACTTTTTTTTGCTAGTCGCAACCAAATTTTGGTAAGAGCAACCAAAACTGTTCAACATCAGAAATTGAAAAACCTATTGCAGATTCGAAGCAGATGTAATAAGAAAGAGTTGGGAGATTGGGAAACATAATTTCTAAATATTTGTTGATGTTGAAATGCGAATTGCTCTAGAAAAGTTGGAGGTGGTCGACTAGAGAAGTCAAGCCAGCTTCTCTCAGGTTTGTCAGTGGCATTAACGCCATTGACTTGCAGTTCAGCTATAGGCGACTAGTAGGCAAGCAACCTATCGGTGAGACGCTTACGCAACTGGTGAAACTATCCCGGCCGATTACGTTTGGCCCCGAGTCTGCGCGAGAGTGTAAGTTTATTGCCAAAGTTTTCGGACACAACGACCGCAGGTAACCCTGGTTTACCCCGGCAAATGCGCACTCTCCGCACCAAGAAGCGGCAACAGCCTTACCTTAATCCCACCAAAGTATCACATATTTGAACACTCACACACAAACACACATCTTACACCCATGCAACACACATATGTACATCATACAAACAGATTCTAAAAAATGCGCACACTCAAAGACGAGAACATTGAGAATCGGAATGTCACTCTCAATCCTCTTTTCTTACCCGCATCTCCAACCCCTTTTCACTCCGTCACAATTTGATGCAGCTTCTAGGTTTGAAAATAGGTTTTCAAGGGAAAAATATAGTTTTAAATATTGCATTTAGGGTTCGAATAAATGAGCTTTTAAATTTTATTTTTGATATTCATATTGAATTTTTTTAGTAGGATGGGTCGATAAAATAAAATAATAGAATTTTAAATTAGAAGTATGTGTGAAAGTAGTGTATGAGAACCCTGAAAAAGTTTAATTGCAGACTTCACACTCTTTCACTGATTCCACTCCTTTTCCCTTTCTTCAAGAATTCCTCTTCTTTCCAGTTTTCAAGAAACTTTCTCCTTTTTCTCATTCGTTTCGGTTGGATTCGAAAATAATTTATAGAACCGATTAAGAAAATCGAAGTCTTTTGATTGAAAAGACTATTATTATATTTTTGGTACAGAATTCATATCTTTTGGTTAAAAAATGTACTATTTCGTTAATCATTTAATTATTTTGTTGAAAAATCAACTTCTTTGTTAAAAAGCCATCTTTTTTGCCGAAAATTAAACTGCGTCTTTTTGGATAGGAAATTTTTGCGGTTTATTGGAAATTCATTTATTTACAGGAATATGTCATCTTTTTTATTTAAAACTTGAATTTTTCGTTGAAAAATGCAACTATTTAATTGAAAATGCTAGAATTTTGTTAAAAATTCATCTTTGTAGGCTGAAAATTCAACTATTTTCTTGAAAATTTTATTAATTTGTTAAAAATTCAACTATTTTATTACAAAATATTCTTTTTGTGAAAATGAAATTATCTCCTGAAAATTCAGGTATTTGTTTGCAAATTAAGAAATTAGAAAAATTAGAATTTACTTTGTTATATATAAATTTAACTTTTAAAACACGAAAGTTTTTGATGAAAATACATAATTTCGGGTTGAAAATTTAATTGTTTTGCAGAAAATGTATTTTTGTTGGTTTGAAAATTTAAGGATTTTGTATCCTTGGTGGAAATACGTAGCGACAAAATTCAATTTCAAACTTGCTCTATACACGAATTTTTATCAAATTTCGAAGACGGGAAAATTAGGACCGATTGTAGAACTTTCCGTAAAGTTTCAAATTGGGGCAGAAACTAAGGAAGTAAAATCTTTAATTTAATTTCCCTCAAATACAATTTACATTTTCAACTTTCACAATTTTCGAATTTTCACTATTCAACCATGATAATTCTGATATGTAAATCTCTTTGTTAATTTATTTCACGTCTTTGCAAATACTTTGTATTATAATAGAAGAGGTTTTATACTAATTTGGAAAACCTGGAGTTGTCGGGGAATTTTTATATACCTTGAAAAACGTGGAAATGTGCATGCATTTTTTCTAATTTAAACTGTTTCCGATTCAAAATAAAAGAATTCTTTTGTTAAAGTATCTTTTATTACATTTTTTTAGGAGTTCATCTTTTTGGGATGAGAATTCAAATACTTGGTTGAAAGTTAAACTCTTTCGCTGAAAAATAATTTTTTGGTCAAAAATTCATTATGTTAATTGGAAATTAATCTCTTGAATTTAAAACTTAAATATTTGGTTGAAATATGTTTTTTTTTGTTTGTTTGAAAATTACTTTTTTAACCAAATTTAACTATTCTAATTGAAAATCGCATTATTCTGGTTTAAAATTCACCTATTTAGCTACAAATTAATTTTTTTAACCCAAAACTTAACTATTTAATTTTTCGTACAAATATCATCTTTTTCAGTTTAAAATTCATGTGTTTTATTGAAAATCCACATTTTTTTGTAAATTTAACTATTACAGTTGAAGGTTCATTATTTTAATTCAAATTTCATCACTTTGGCTGGTTTAACTATTTTGTGAAAAATGTTTAAAAAAATTAAAATTCATTTTTTAGTTGAAAATTAATCTTTTCTAGTTACAAAATTCATCTATTTTGTTAACAGTTACTTTTTTTTACTGAAAATTCAAATATTCTACTAGAATATTCCATCATTTTAGTTTAAAATTCATCTCTTTGATTGAACATTAGTTTTTTAAACTCAAAATTTAGCTATTCAATTTTTCATGGAAATTCGATCTTTTTTGGTTGAAAGTTCATGTATTTGATTAAAAATCCGAATTTCTGTCAAAAATTCTATAATGACAGATAATAATTTATATTTTTCATTGATATTTCATTACTTTGGCTGGAAATTTAACTATTTTTTTTTAAGTATTTTTTAATATTAATTTTTTGGACTTAAAAGTTAAGTAATCCAGTTGAATATTCCATCATTTTAATTGAAAATTGATATTTTTGTATTTCTTTAAATTCTTCTTTTTTTCGTGGAAGATTAATGTTCTTGGTTAAAATTTCATGTTATTTGTTAAAAATTCGACTATTCCCGTTAAAGATTTATAATTGTAGCTAAAAAGACATATATTTAGTTTAGAAATCAACTGTTCCAGTGAAAGGATCATCACATTAATTGAAAATTCATCACGTTGATGGAGAATTGAACTATTTCGTTAGAAATTCTTTTTTTTCGGTTTAAAAATTAATTTCCTTTAACTGAATATTGAACTATTCTAGTTTTTATTAAATATTTATCGTTTTTAGTTGGAAATTGAACTATTTGTTTGAAAAATCATCTTTTTAAATATAAAATTAATCTTTTTGCTTGAAAATTGAATTAGTTGTTTGAAAAGTCACATATCATGTTGAAAATTTAATATTTTTACTTGATAAGTCAGAAGTTTTAAGCGTTTTTAATTTAATTCAGTAAAGAACTAACATTATTTGTGAAACTCCCTACTATGAAAAATTATATCTGGAAAACTCTTGAGATACCTGGAAAAAGCCTTGAAGTGCCAGGAAATTTCTTAACCTAATTTATTTATATTTCTCTATTTTTTACAATTTTTAAATACGATATTGATTTCACATATGTGTATACTAATTAAGGATCAAAAAAGTAGGCAGGAATGCGAAATTAAAGAAAAATTCAACCTAGGGCAATAAAATTGTTTAAATGTTCATTGGCCGTAGACATTGCGTTAAATAATCACTTAACTGGGTTATGCACGAGGAAGTGACCTATGCACAACCTAACTTCGTGTCGCCATTCCAAACTTTTTTTTTTATCAGGCGTTCAACTGTTACTGAATTCATTAGCAAAGATTAGAGATGTAAGTGTGAACACTTTTGTCGTGCAAATAATTTGCATATCAACCTATAAATCACATTAATTTTTTTTACAACAAATTAACATTCTTTTAATAGATTTAATTTATTTTTGTACGATAGTTATTTTTAGCATAGAAACTTTTTATTGGATTTTAGTAATATTTTATGCGAACAATTAACTAGCACATTAGGTTTAAGTGCCCTTTCCTCTGAACAAAGAATTTTCCGAAATTCGACTTATAATTGAAAAATCTCGTAAAGTACCTGAATTTAATTTGACCTTAATGAACAAAAAATTTGACTCAGTTTTTCATTTTCCACATTTTTTATAAGTTTTTAAATCATTTTTTAGAATCATAACAGGAATCTGAGACATAAGAAAACAAGGCAATTTGAAAGAGATTCTTTTTTATAATGATCAAATTCCTAATATAAAGAGTAAAAATATTGCATTTTCAACGAAGTTGATGAATTTTTAACAAATAAGATTAATGCACTCCCCTTCCCTCCAAAAAGAATAAATTTTCAACCATAAATTTACCTAAATTTTCATAAAAAGTTATGAATCTTCCACAACAAAAAATATATATTTTTAAAAATTGTTCAAATTATAACCAAGTAGTTTTTTTTTAATAAAAAATTATATTTTTCAAACAAAAATGTAGTAGTTCATATTTCAACACCAAAAAATTTAATTTTAGATCTAAACAGTTGAATTCATAAAAAATACAGTTCTTAAAAAAATAGTCGAATTTTCAGACCATAAAAGACGAATTTTAAACCAAAAAGAATTATACAGCCAAGAAAAAAAGAAAATTTCGAATAAACTTTTACATGTTCAAGTAAAAAATACCAATTTTGAACAAAGCAGTTGAATTTTCAACCTGAAATTATAAATTTTCAAAAAAAGTTAATTTTGACCAAATATCGATATTTAAAAAAAGTTGTCAAACTTTTAACCGAGTAGTTTGATTTTATAAGCAAGATGATTTAAATAATTTAATTTTAAATTCAAAATAGTTTAATTCATCTAAAAAGATGGGTTTTCAATTACATGGTTGAATCCTCAACCAAAGAAGATAAATTTGTAAGGAAATAGTTGCATATTTAATAAAAATTGCTTAAATATCTACTAAAAGAGTTAAATTTTTAATTCAAGAAGACAAATTTTTTAAAAGAAAATACGTGGATCATGAAAAGAAAATATTAAAAAACAAAAAATCCCCTTTTTCACCAAAAATCTTGTTTCTAACCTGAAATTGAACTAAGGAACAATCGTATTTTCCAGTTAGAAATAAAACTATTGTAGATCAAATTTAAACTATTTGGTTAAAAATGAACTTTTTTTATATAAAATAAATATTTCTTGATTGATAAGAGACATGGTTTGTGGGAAATTGGTCTGATTGGTTTAGAAGTTTGGTGAAAATTTAACTATTGCGTTGAAAATTAAATTTTCTGTTGAAAATGCAATAATCTTTTTAAAAATTAAATTTGTTTTGTAGAAATTTTTGCTGTTATTATTGAAAATTCATATTTATTGGCTGACGTGTCAATTGTTTTGTTGAAAATTCATTTTTAGGTGAAAGTTCATCTCGTTTGTTGAAAATTTAACTATTTTGTTGAAAATGTTGTATTGAAGGCCTTACTGTTTTTGGCGAGTTAAGATTTATCTTTGTTAGTTGAAAATTCAACTATTTGTTTAAAAATTCATGTATTTCGTTGAAAATTCGTCTTTTTTAGTGGGAAATTGCGTGTTGACAAAGTATGCTTTCACTTTCCATGAATTTATTTTTTACACGTGTCAAATTTGTGTGTCTTTTTATATGTATTTTTGACCTTTCATACGTGTTTTTCACCTTTAAAAATTTCTGGAAACTCCATACATTGCTTAACCAAATTATTTAATCCTTAGTCACATATCTTGTTGACAAACACAACCAAGGTTGGTGACATAACCAAGGTTGATGACCGAACCAAGGCTGGTTCGTTCAAGATTTTGGTTTTCTCTCACATAACAAATATGTCACTCTACATTCTAAAAATACTGCATTCAATGTTATTTTGATAAAACCCATATGAATGATACATATAATTTTATTTTAGAAAGTCTTCTAGAATTCCTATAGCTTTCCCGTAAAATTTTCCCAAACCTACAGAGGTTCTTCCACAAAGCACGAAAAGTGATTTTTTTCCGATGTATATTGCTCTCCAGCTCGAAAAGAAATTTCCCATTGCATTTATGAACCACCATTTTACATAGCAGCACTATGCATGATTATATAAAAAGTTAAGAACAAAGGATATTTTTTTAAGGAGGTTCCCATTATTAAAGGTCATATTTTCTTATTTATTAAAAATATAGATGAGGCAATATAATCCAATTTTTGCAATTTTTAGATTTTTATATAAAAAATACAATTTTTATAATTTTTTTGGCGATCTAATTTATTTAGAAATTCTTGGATAGAGCCCATTTTAATAAGGTAATTTCAGTTTCACGGATCTTTTGATGACCTCAAGTTGGTTCGTTCAAGATTTTGGGTTTCGCTTACATAAAAAATAAGTCAGAGTAAATTCTAAAAAGATTGCATCCAAACTTATTTTGGTAAAACCAATTTCATAAACTCATGACTAGAAATATGACTCATCCGGTTTTTTAAATATGATGCAATAAGTTGTTTGATTCACAAAGCCTTTTCTTTGCAAGAAGGTCGCAATGTATTTTATTATTTCATAAGATTAACAGTATATACAAAATTTAAAAATAAATTATTAAACAAGTTTTTAAATATTAGGAGCTTTACAAATGTTTGATACCATAAGTTATTAATAATAATTTCCAACTTAAAGCGTTTAAAATTTAAAAAATATTTTCTGAATGATTTTGAATTGAAGACATTCCAAATCAGATATTTGTGGAGTAGGTCAAATTTTGAAAAAGAGCAATATTTCAAATGGAATTAAATCCTTTAAAAATATCATTAGAAAGGAGTTTAGATTGTTGAATTTTTAATTCAAAGCATTCTAAATTTAACAGTTTTATTTCTCGGACAATTGAAAAATTCCAGACAAAAATTCTTGAAATTCGACAATTTCATTAAAAAGAAGTTGAAATTGTGTCATTTTTATTTCAGAGCGTTAAAAATTGACAGATTTATTTTAAATTAAATTATTTCATATCCAAGTTTAAAAAAACACAATTTAAAAATGTTCGAAATTGAAATCTTGAAAATTTTAATTGAAAGCCTTCAAAATTGAATAATGAAAAATTTCAAACTTTTGAATTGAAATAATTTTCAATTTGAACCGATCAAAATTTGAAAATCAAAAACTTTTCAATTGTGGATTACGCTTTTCAAAATTCAATAATTTCAATTTTATTTGCAAAAATAAAACTTTGGAAAGGAAAAATTGAAAATTCAGGGTCAACCATGAAAATCCAGAACTCCAAAATTTTAACCAAATAAAATTTATGAAATTACGAGTATTTAATGACTGAGGTATAAATAGATAGTTTGAATTTTTCAATTTCAAATCGTTCTTTATTTTATTTATACTCTCTTCCTTTTGCGGGTGGAAAATTAATAAAAAATTTTTACCACTTTATTTAGTAATATTGCTTTAGTCTTGCAATCTTCTAAACAAATATTTTTAAATTTTTAATAAACTTCTATCATAAAGTCAAAGAAAGTTAACTTTCGCAAAAAAGTTGCACAAAAAATCTTAACACAGAAGAAGTATGTTTTTACAGATTAATTAAACAAATTTAATGCTTCAATTAAAAAATGGGTAATTTTAATGTATCACATTAAAAATTGAAACAGAAAACAGACTACCAAACAAGCTCGCTATGATTCCATTTTTTGCAGTTACACAATGGTTTTCAATGGTTCGGAACTTTTTGTACATAATTTTTTTTGTATGTCTAAAATTGAAACCAAATAAATTAGATTATTAAAGTCTAAAAATAATTAAATTTAAAATCGACTATGAAGGCTTTCGATATGCAATTTTGAAAGATTTGATCGTGAAATATTGTGTTGACATTTTTTAATATTTGAATTTTAAACAAAATGTTTTAGAATTTGAGCTTTTGAAGCAAAAAGAAAACTTGCTTTTCAAGGCCTCAAAAATTAAACTGTTTTAGGATTGGGCAACCAAAATTATAATTTGAAATTGAAATTATAGGAAATTTAATTATAGAAATTTAATTTACTTATAGAAATCGAAATTATAGAAATTTCGAATATTGTGCTTTGTAATTGAAAAATTTGAAAATTAATGAATTTAAACCTCAAGCGCTAAAAATTAAACAACGCCATACTTAATTTTAAAACTAAAGCATTTTTAAATTAGGATCTTCAGACTAAGTCGTTAAAAATTATTAGTTTTAAAATTATGCACCTCGATTTTTAAAATTCAATAAGTTTAATAATAATAATAATAATAAATTTAGCATTTTATTCTGGACATAAAGGTCCACATAATTTATCGGTAATTTTACGTGTAAAGTAATTGTCGTTACATAAAGTGTTACATCAGTTCTGATGCCTTTCAAAGTAGATGCTACATTCTCTCTAGAAATAATATAATCCTGATGTGGAAGATAGTAGATAAATCTATATTTTCTTGTCTATAATTAATGCTTCATCTTTTGATATGTTTATTATTGGGTCTGTAAAATTATAATTTTTTTATGTTGAAGATTATGAAAGATTTTAGATGATGATTTTAGTTCTTAATCTTCACAGTGGATCAGCTACTTCTCTATTGGGTTGTTTATATTTTTGGCTCAATGAATCTTTTCCAACCCGAACTCAATTCGCTTTCGTTGCCAATGAATGGCGTCGAGGAAGTGATTTGTTATATAATCCGATAATACCGGAAAGAAAGCGTAGAATAACTATAGTTCATTGAACAGTCTCTAATTGGTGTCTGCAATAGAAAACCACCTCATTTACACACATACACACATCCACACACACACGTCATCTTTTGTTGAGGACTCTATAGTCCAATGACATCGAATTATTTCCCGTGATTGGAGAAAATTTAACGATTAGTTAAATGCTGTACTATTAATTTTGTAATTTGATTGGAAAATTACAAATCCGAACTGAATTAATAGAAGCAATACATAAATCAAGCTATTTTTGTCTGGAATTAATTTTTTTCCAATTGTAAAGTCTGCTATTACATTTTTTATTCGAAATGCATCTCCTTTGGTAAATAATTCTATTGTTTGGTTCAAAATTGAATTATTTTGTTGAAAATTCAACTATTTTATCAAAAAGTCATTTTTGCCGTCGAAAATTCAATTGTTTCGTTAAACAATCGTCTTTTGCTTAAAAGTTAATTCTTTTTAATTAAAAAGTCAGCTATTCTATTATTTTTTCAAAATTCATTTCTTTGGCTCATAAACTTTACTAGTTCGTTGAACATTTGATTCTTTTCTTAAAAATTCTACTATTTAATTTAAAATGCAACTGTTTTTGGTTGAAGTTTAATTTTTCTATTTGAAAAATTTTCCATGTTGTTAAAAATTAAACTATTTTGTTAAAAAGTCATCCTTTTTGTCGAAAATTGAACTAACTTGTTGAACATTTGTCTTTTGTAATAAAAAAACTAATCTATTCAACTATTTGTTCAAAACTTCAACTCTTTTCGTAACTAAAATATTTGGTTGAAATTCAATTATTTGCTTAAATACTCATATTTTAACTGTGGAAAATGTAACTGTTTCTGTAAACATCCAACCGATGTTTGTACAAATGTCACATATCATGTTTGAAAATTTATTTTGCCGGATTTATAAGTCTACAATTATTTTTTTGATAAAAATTATTCTTGCTTAGTAAAAAATTATTTCTTTTGAAATTTAAGTATATTATTAAAAATACAACAATTTTTTTTGAAATTTCATCCTTTTTGGTGGAAAATTCAAGTGCTTTGTTGAAAAGTGAACTATTGTGCTGAGAATTAATTTTTTTACGAAAATTCATATTTTCGGGTTTAAAAGTCAATTTTTCTATAGAAAGTAGAAAATATTTTTTTCTTTAAAATAAAATAATTTTGTTAGAAAATTTAATTATTTTGTAGAAAATTCGGCTTTTTGAGCTAAAATTCAACTATTTTATGGAAAATTTGTCTTTCATGTTTGAAAATTCATTTTGTTAGAAACTTACTTTTTCGTAGCAAATTCAACTGATAAGTTGAAAACAAACCTCTTTATATAAAATTCAACAGTTTTGTTGCAAATTAACGACCAAATTTGTACCAAAACAAACTAACAAAAAATGCTCCAATTGTAATCTGAAAAAATCTTGTTAAAAACAAAAATTTCAGACAAAATTTCTTTTTTTTTTGAAAATCCATATTTTCTAGTTGATAATTCAATTGCTTTGTATAAAATTTGTTTTATTTTGGGTTAACGTTAAACTATTTTGGTGGAATATTAACCTATTTTGTGGAAAATTCAACTGATTTATAGAAATTTACCTTTGTTGATTAAAACTTCAAGAATTTGGTCGAAAGTTCAATTATTTGGTTCAAATTTACTTTTTTGTGGAAAATTTACACTTCCTGGTGGAAAATTCAAATGTTTTCTAGACATTTTTTTGTTCATCTCTTTGGCTTAAGGATTCAACTATTTTATTGAAAATTCATCTGTTTTGGTTGAATTCAGTTGCTTTTTATTTATAATTAAAATTTGTTTTGGTTGAAAAATGAACTGTTACCTTTTTCATGGATAATTCATTTTTTTCTGGTTGAAAATTCAAATACTTGATTAAGAGTTTACTACTTTGTGAACACATTTTGTTTTTAAAGAGTCATCATTCTAGTTGAAAAATCATCTATTTAGTTAGAAGTTAAACTATTTGTTTGAAAAGCAGTTTCCATTGGGTTAAAATTGATTTGTTTAACTGAATATTTAATGATTCCATTTTTGGTTGAAAATTGATCTTCCTCAATTGAAAAATCCATATACTTTGTTGAAAATTTATCTTTTTCTTAAAAAACGTACATCTTCTTGTTTGAAAGTTCATCTTCTTTGGTAGGAAATGTACTTCTTTTTGTTGAAATTCATATTTTTAGTTGAAAATTCATCTATTAGGTCAAAAGATTATGTATTGTATTGAAAATAGAATACATTTTGATTTGGAATCCTAGCAATTTGAAAAACTAGCCTAAGTTTTACATTTTCAATTAAAAATTTAAAGAAATAAAAATACGTTTTGTCGTATTTATATACATATATTACAGAAAAATATTAATTTTGTCTGACTTGTTTCACATTTTTCAATGATAACTAACTTATTTAGATTTGATTATTGTGTTTCATAATTGCCACATCGTCTATAACATTTTTGTAGCATAATGTGAAACAAGAAGGATATAATAATTATTTTTCTTAAAAATGAGTTTTCAAATACATGCATTTTTAAGATATTTAGTAAATAAAAACAGCAACAAAAACCAAAAAAAGAAACAAAACTCAAATAGGGGACCTCTAAATTTTTATTTTGAAGTTTTTTGCTTCCTCATGGAGGAATCTTACTAATTTTTTTATTTGTTGACTAAAAAACTACAACTGAGGTTAGTGTGCGTGTTCAGATTAAAAAATTTTTTTTTTTGCTGTATAAAATTAATCACCTAAACACACATACACATGTTAATTCGATTTGCAAAATAGGATACAACGACAATTTTAAAGTCAGAGTATACTGGATAATAAGCAAATTGGTTTGCGTAAGAGGAAATAGAGCGACCTATGACTATGCCGGATCGGTCGACGATTCCGTCCATCAGGGACAAATTTAGTGACGTCATTAAGTCACTTTGTGCTGATCCGACAATTAATGTGTGGGTGTTATTTTTTATGTAAACAAGACTCATCAGGGAGTAATCGCCGCCGGCTACTACCCACCATTCACTCTTTCTATGAATCAGTAGTAACGGACCGTGTCTAGTCGTCCCTCACGCATTCACAAACTCATCATTGAGTATGAATACAAATTAAATGAGTATGAATAGAAATTAAATCCAAAAATTAGACTTTTCGGCCAAACTATGCAAAATACGATAAAATACGATTAGAAAAAAATTTTGCATTTGAAAAAGATCTACAAATTTGTTATCAATCACTTCTTGATAGGATGCGCAGTTTTCGCTTTAATTGTGAAAACCATCATTAACAGTCAAAAAGATCTTTTAATTTTTTTTTCGTTTCGTGTGGGGGGTTTCAAAAAATTTAGTTTTTGTATGTTTTTATTGCTA
>JAWWLR010000165.1:23972992-24008262 GCA_035041075.1 Acraspis erinacei | reverse complement strand
ATATATATATATATATATAATGTCGCAACCGCTCTCGCCCTACTTCTCTGAGAAACTGCGGGAGCCAGCAGTTCTAGGAAGGCCGAGAGCGGGGTAACTGAAAGCGAGAGTTTAGTGTACATTGTGTGTTGAAAATTCATCTTTTTCGTTGAAAATTGAAATGCGCGGTTGAAGGTGGAACAACTTAAAAACGAAAATTTTCGTTGAAGATTCATCTTTCTTTTAAATTTTAATATCTATTTGAAATCATTATTTTATCTAAAAACGTAAATTTTCCATTTTTCTTAAAAATTTATCTTTTCTAGTGGAAAACTCGTATTTTTTATAGAAAATTAATCGGCTTGGTTTTAAAATATTCATCTTTTTCGATGAAATTCTACCTATTCAATTTTGTGTTCAGAATGCGTCATTCATCAAATCCATCTAGGTTGAAAATTCCACTAGTTGGTTCAACATTCAACTTTTTCTTCAATTGTTTTTTTTTAAGTTGTTATATCAACTAATACATTTTTCATGGAAAATGCAACTTTTTCACAATGAATCTCCAAGAGATATTGTCTTTATCTAAAGTTAGATAAAAACATTGGAAACAATTAAAAACTACAATTATCGGACATCTGATAATTTTTATTGGAAGGTAGATAAAAATTATCTGATGTCAGATAATTATAATTTTTAATCGGTTGAAACGGTTTTATCCAAGTTCAAATAAAAAATATCCCCGCTATTCATCGTGTTTTGGTTAACAGTGGAAATATTTGGTTAAACGATTTATGTTAAACTGACGTTGCAACTGATGGGTTAAAAGTTCAACTGTTTTTGGTTAAAAACTCAACAATTGGATTGAAAATTTCACTTTTTTTTGTCGAAAATTTCATTGTTTTGTTAAAAAGTTATCTTTTTTGTGGAAAATTCAACTGTTTTGTTGATAATTCGTTCTTTTCCATTCAAAATTCATCTTTTATGGTACAAAAGTAACTTTTTGTTCTCAAAATAAAGTTTCTCGACCACCCTGATAATGCTAATCATTTATGGTAAAAGTTAATCAGTAGGATATTACGTAAAGAGTCGATAATCAGGATCTCGATAACAAAGTTGCGTGAAAGAAATCCTCAGATCGCGATTTCCAATGACTCGTTCACGCGTAATACCTTAATTGTGATATAAACCGGTTTTAATTAACTATTGGTTCTCCAACTTGCTCTCGAAGGTACTCTTGTCTCGTGAGTACCTTTACCATTTTTATTCTAGACATGTGGTTTCTGTGATCTACGATAGATTTTGCTCGACTATAGTTATGCCAACTACCGTTATAGCGAACGCAAAATATGTCGGTCGCCACTTTCTCTTCGCGCAGGGTTTCTCAAATGCGCTTCCTGTTTCCTCGATCCAGTGTTACATTTCAAATCAAATTCAAGTTGTTCCTACAAATTTAATGACAACAGTTTTAACCATAGAGACGGGGAAACAAATCCTAAAAATTACGTCCAGCGAAGGAGGATTAACCCGGGTTATATCGAAATACCCATGTAAATTTGTAACCAAAAAGGATTACTTTTAAGCAAAATTCTGCAGTTTTCAAAATATGTATTAAATTTAAACAAAACAGTTGAATTTTCCACTATAAGGATCAATTTTTCACTAGCAAAATTGAATAGTTCAATTTGAAGTTTAAAAATAAATGTACAAAAAAAAGATTTTTCAACAAAATAAATTGTCAACCAAAAGATTAATTTTCAACTAAAAGATTTAATCTTTGAATGAAATAGTTAAATTTTCAACCAAAAGATGATTATTCAATAAAACAGTTAATTTTTTAACCAAGGAGATAAATTATCAACAACAAAAATTAAGTTTCCACTGAAAGGTACGATTTTTCAACAAAGAGTAGTCGTGAATTTTGAAAGAGGAAGTTACATTTTTTGCTTAAAAAAATATAATAAAATTTGAGGTTCAAAAATTAGTTTTCAACGGAAAGAAACAACTTTTTTTGAACAAAATATTAAAAGTTTGAATCAAAGCGATTAATCTTTAACTCAAATTATGAATGAATAAATTTTCGATAAAAAAAGGTTCATCAGCCAAATAAATTTTCAAGTAGAGGTGAGTTTTCAACTAAAATGACGAATCTTTTACACATAGTTAAATTTCAAGTGCAAAAATCAAATTTCAACCCACAAACAGTGATTCTTCTACATAATAGTACAATTCTTAACGAAAAGTGTAATAGACGATATTTGAACCAATAAAGAGGTTAATTTTAAATAATAAACACTTCAATGTGACAAAATAATAATTTACAGGAACAGACAAGCATTTTCATGAGTTAGCTTTTCAATTAAAAAGGGCTTAATAAGTTTCATCTAAATAGTTGAATTTTCAACTAGAACCATGCATTTTTACCCAAGAAGATTAATTTTCACCGAAAAAGAAGAATTTCATTATTTGGGGAAAATTCGTCTTTTTATTTGAAAACTAAACTATTTTCCTGAAAATTCTTATTTTTGGTTTTATTTAACTGTTTCGTTGAAAATTCGCTTCTTTTTATTAAAAATTATTTTTTTTAGTGAAAAGTCAAATTTTCTTTTTCTTGTTGAGATTTGATCTTTTTCATTTGAAAATTGAACCATTTATTTGAAAATTTGAATATTTAGGTTGAAAATTAATGTTCTGGATTAAAAATTCTTCTTTTTGGTTTATGAATTCATATCTTTTAGTATGAATTTCATCTTTTTTCGTCGAAAATTTTACTGCTTTGTTAAAAAGTCATCTTTTAAGTCGAAAATTACACTTTTTTGTTGAAATTTTGTCCACTATTTGTACGCTATTGTTATAATTTTAGTAACTTTGACATATTTGTAGAGATGTCTTATTTCTATTTTGACAAGTGGCAGACGAAAATTAATCGTTTTGTGCATAAATTTAAAATACTTTCATTCTACTCGTTTGAATACGAAAGTAATTTCTCTAAAGTGAGGCGATGTTGACTCAGCTGTTGTATCTGACTTTTAAGAAGTGAGTACCAATATTGTAAGAATTATTGTTTTGTCATTCAATATACTAGTTTTGTTGAATGGAGCTAATTTAACCGAAACCTGATTTCCATAAGAAACATGCGAGGTTCTTTGGAAAAGACATAAAGGAATAAATTACGTTATATTTCTTTTTTCTGAAAAAATGAAATACGTACATTCGTTTGTAAGGGTTCAAGAAAAGATTTTCATTTTCAATGGAAAAGTTGCATTTTTAACCAAAAAATATGAAATTTCCACCAAAAGAGACGCCTTTGCAACAATATAAATAAATTTTCAACCATACAGTAAAATTTTAAGGTAATATTTTTATATCAGGCAATTGATTTTTTTTTACAAAAAAAGACGAATTTTCAACAAAATATATACATTTTCAACAAAATAGTTCAATTTTAAACCAGAAGGATCAATTTTTCACCAAAAAAGACGACTTTTCAAAGAAGTAAATGAATTTTAAACCAAAAAGATGAATTTTCCACTGAAAAGCATAGTAAATTTTCTAACAAAAGTAGAATTGAAAAACTTTTAGTTAATGAGCTTAGTTTTTAAGCAAAGAAAACGAATTTTAAACAAAAAAGTTAAATTTTCAATTGAAAAAATGAATTTTTAGCAAAGTGGTTTGCCTTTCTACCATATAGTTCAATTTTCTACCGTAGTGTGGAATTTTCGAGTCAAGAATACGGAATTTCTATACAACATTTGAATTTTCAACAGAAAAGATGACTTTTCAAATAAAATTACGATGTGAATCTTTAACCAAAAATTTAATTTTGAATGGAATAGTTTAACTTCCAACTAGCCGTTTGAATTTTTAACATTAAAAGATTAATTTTTTTACAAAAAATGTAACAGTTCATGTTTCAACAGATAAGGGTTTAACTTTTAATGAAACACAAATTGTTCAATTTTAAACAGAGAGAATAAATTTTGTACCGAAAAAGACTACGTTTTAAAGAATTACATGCATATTTACCAAATAGACGAATTTTCAACTAAAAAAAGATTTAAATAAAAATGGAATAGATGATAAATTTTTAATTAAAAAAGTTCATTTTTAAGCAAAAAAAAATGAATTTTCAACAACATGTGACTTTTGTATGCTTTTTCATATTGCAAAATTTTAACTTTTAGGAATGAAAACGAACAAAAATTTACATATACAATAAAAGAAAGAAATTTTTGACTAAAATGATGAATCTTCAACAATAAAAATGATTTTCTTTAATTAATTTTTGTTCTTTTTAATTACATAAAAGTTAAAATTTTGCAATCTGAAACAGCATGCAAAAGTTACATTTTCTGGAAAAGGTAGGAAATTTTAGAAATGAAGTTTTGTAGTCACCCTGATATAATATTCTTGTCAGTACCTTATTTGCTGTATATCTTTTTTAGTTTTAAAATGTTATTTTTTCAAATGCAGCAATTTGGCTCAAGTAATCCGTTTTGGTATTAAAATCAACATTTCTTGTTAACAATTTTCATTTTTCTGATGAAAATTAAACTAAGACGGTAGAAAATCAATCTTTTTGATGAAAATTCACATTTTGGCGTTGCAAATTTAATTGTAATCTAATTTTTCGTTTGAAATTCAACGATTTTCTTTAAATGCTGTTTTTCGGTGAATTCAACTGTTTATTTTTAAAATTAAAATCTGTTTTCACTGAAATATGTACTATCACATTATTTGTTGATAATTTATCTTTTTCTTCGAGAATTCAACTACTTGATTGAATGTTGAACTAATTTGTTTAAAAATCATTTTTATGTTACAGATCAATCATTTTAGTAAAAAATTCATTTATTTTGTTGAAAATTCAACTATTTTGTATAAAATTAATCTTTTTTTGAAAATATTATCTCTTCTTTTTGTAAACGCAACTTTTTGGTTAAAAGTACAATTCTCGGGCTTGAGATTAAAGTATTTTGTTGAAAATGCGTCCTTTTCATCATTTTTAATACTTTTAAAATATTTGTTGAATAAACTGGAACTGCTCCTAAGCAAGCATAGAAAATAGAGACAAAAATATAAATTCAAATTCATTTATCAATTTTCTTCCTACATTTTTTCGTTCTATTTCACTTCTAAAAGTTTAAAATTTACTATCCAAAAGATCATAAAAAAGTTCGGTTTGGTTTACGATGAAGGGTTTATTTTAGGCTCAATTAGTTTGAAACACAGTTGATCATATTTAGAGAGTGTTTTCATTGTAGAAGCCAGCTTTCAAGCAGCTGAGAAGGCTGGCAGGATATTTATTTAGGCATCTGTTTCAAGAGAAGCAAGGATCACTGATCGGAAGATGAGCTGTGAAAGTATCTAAGTTAAATTCACAGGTCAGGCTCCTAGAAGGTTTGTCAAGATTAGAGGAGAAAATTATTGCCGTGGAGTAGTGATTTATCGATGTGTATTACGATTTATATTTCTAATCATTAGAAAGAAACTTTACTTCTATTTTCTAGTTAGATCCGCATTTATTATTGGCACAGTTTGAAATAATTTGAGATTTTGACATTATCAAAAATATACGATTATTTAAAAAAAATTGTTAACTATCCTTTTTTAGAAATACAATGTTTTATTGGATATGAAAATATTTTTATTATATCGTAAAGTTTTACGAAAATCATGAATACCGCAAATATTAAAATTAAAAAAGAACTTTATGTAAGAGAATAAAGAAGAAATTGCGGGACCTTTAAATTTTCCTCCTAAAGAAGTAAAAACAGAATAATTTTCTGCTTAACATTTTCATTTTTAACAAAAACAGAGGAAATTTTTACAAAAGCAGATGAATTTTGGACCAAAATGAGAAATTCTCAACCAAGAAAGGTTTTTCAATCAAGGAAAAAATAAATTTCGACAAAATAAATAAATCCGTAATAAAAACTGAGAATTCTCAAGTATTCTTTCAACAACAACAAAATTAAATTTTAAATAAAAAAGTTGGAGTTTCTTATTGTGTTTTAATGATTTTTGTTTGGCCCAAATTTGAACTGAATTAATAAAACCTAAGAAGAATATTGGACTATTTTTGGTAAAATGTTAAGTTTTCTTTTGATTGAAAAGTTTATCATAATATTTTTTGTTTGGAGTCGATCTCGTTCAACTAAATATTCTACTATTTGGTTGAGCATTCAAATATTGTGTTGAAAATTTGTTTCTTCTTTGGTTGAAAATTAACTTTTAAACTAAAAATCTAACTATTCGACTTTCAGTTGAACATTTTATTGGTTGAAACTCATCTTTTTTACTTGAAAATTGAAAAAATAGTATTATGTTTATAATTTATCTTTTTTGTAGAAAATTAATGTCCTTTATTAAAAAATCAACTTGTGGTTGCAAATTCTACGCCTTGGTTGAATATTGATGGCTTTTCTTGAAAATTATGTTTTAAAATGAAAATTTATCTCTTTGATGGAAAATTGAACTATTTTTCTAATAATTCATTTTTTTATTGAGAACTCATTTCTTCATTGAAAATTAATCAATTCCGTTTTAGGTTTAAAATTTCCCTTTTCTGGTTGAGAATACACGTATTTTGTTTAAAATTTGTCTTTTTTGGTAGAAAATTAATGTTTTTTGTTCAAAATTCATCTTTTTTTGTTAAAAATACACCTGTTGGGTTGAAAATTAATCTGGTTTGGTTTAGCATTTAACTAAATTGTTGAATTTGATTTAAAATTTAGAACATTACATGTTTCGTTGAGATTTAATTTTTTTGGCTGAAAAATTTAATTGCTTTGTTTAAAGTGAAAATAATTTATAAAATTTCATTTTTTTAAGGTTCATCGTTTTAGATAAGAATGAAACTTTTTGGCCGTGAATTAAACTATTTGGTTGAAAAATAAGCTTTTTCTTAAAAGTTCCCATTTTTTGTGAAAAATTCAAGTCCTTTCGTAAAAAATTATACTATTTAGTTTACCCTTGAATTATTTATTTCAAAATTTAACTATTTTGTTACAAATTGTTTTTTGTTTGTTTTTTAAAGTTATTTTTCTTATTTGAAATTTGAGCCATTCCATTTCTGGTTGCATATTTTTCCCTTACCAGTTAAAAATTTATCGTTCTGGTTGAGAATTCAATTAGATCTTTGGCGAGACATTTGTTTTTTTTTTAGTTGAATAGAACCGGATAAAAATTCGTTTTTTAATTGAAAATTAATTTTGTAAACTAAAAATTTAATAATTCCATTTTTTGGAAATTCATCTATTTTAGTTAAGAATTCAATTATTTCGTTGAAAATTTACATTTCCTGATGAAAATGAACTTTATTGTTGAAAATGCTTCGTTTCCGGCTTAAAAGTCAACTGTTTTCTAAAACATTGGACTTTTTAGCTTGAATATTGAACTTAATGTTGAAAATTCGTCTATTTAGATAGAAAATTAATTTTGTTTGTGGAAAATTCATCTAATAGGTTGCAATTTCATGAAATTAGTTGAATACTCGTCTTTTGTTAAAAAGTTATCGTTTTTATTGAAAATTCTACTTTGCAGGATAAAAATTCAGCTATGTACTAAAAATGAACCATTTCATTGAAAGTTGAAAATTATCCTGTTGGGATTAAAAATTCATTTTTTTATGGTAGAAAAGTCATCTTTCTTGATTGAAAATTGATTGCAAATGTTGTGATAGGAAAAGAAATTGCAGGACCTTGAACTTTTCCCTTAAAGAAATAAAAAATATATTTCACGCCCTAGTGAAAAAATAATGTACCAATCTGCCTCTCAGAGAGGGGTAGTAAAGCCATAAAGTGGAAAAAATAGCAGCCATAAACGTCAACTTGGAAATAAAAAAAAACCAGCGGGACGTACAGTAAAGAAAGAGAAAGAGAAAGAGAGTGAATTTCATATCGAGTGCCAACGCAAACTATAAAGGCGGAGAAAGCCGTGGCCGCGAGGTTAACGTACTCAACTTACAGTCTTGCAACTAACGATGATGTTTCTACCGTTACGTAAACGCAGCGCAGCAGCGAAGCCAGACTAGTATTAACTCAATTCCACAGTGAAAGAGAGAAAGAGACAGTTACAGACTGCAAGCGCGAACCCGAGGTAAACACAGAAAATGCTAGGATAAAGCAAACAATTCTATGCACAGTGCACATTGCACAAATGCACATTAATAGAACTTCCAACCCTTCACTCAGAACAAAAATTACTTAAGGGAAATCTCGCTACAGTGGATAATCATTAATTAAGAGCAAAAATAATAGGAAAATAATTCATTTTTATGCTTATTTATGATAGCTTATAGAGTCTCAATTATTAATTAAATTACATTAATTATTTTATTTATATTAGTATTTTTAATCAATTATCATCAACTGTATAGGAAGGTTTCCCCTACAGTAACTAAATCATTTTTTAGCAGTTTTTGTTCGTTTTTTTTTCAAAATTTAACTGTGATTTATAAAAATTTACTTTGTGTAACAAAATAATTTATTTAGCTAAACATTTTTTCTGTTATATACCGCTTATTGAGGGTCGTTCATAAACTACGTTGCCAATTTATGGTCGGCTGTAGTTTTTAAATTTTTTAAATAGCGTAATTTTTAATTAAAATAGAGGAATAATAAGGAATTAAAATATTGTAAATAAAATTGATGCAAATTCCATATTGCATTCAATATGAAACACTTTAAATTTCTTCAAGAGATTTTCAACCCCAACAGTTAATTTTTTTTAACCAAAACGATGAATGTTCAACAGAATAGTTGAACTTTTAACAAAGTAGTTAACTTTTCAAATAAAAAATATAAATTCACAATAAAAAAGGTAACAGATAAATTTCAGTTTAAAAAATTAATTTCTAACCGAAAAAAGAAATTCTCAGCCAAAAAGATGAATTTCCAAGCAAAATGATTAATTTTATACTAGGAAAGATCAATTTTGAACAAAACACATGAATTTTAAACCAAATGAGTTGAATTTTCAACTAAAACAAGTACATTTATAAACAAAAATGGAATAGCTCAATGTTTCGTTTAAAAATATTTTTTTCTAACTAAGAAAAAACGGGTTTTTAACAAAATAGTTCAATTGTCAAACAAAGGAATGATTTTTTTAAACTGAAATTAAGCATTTTAAATAAAAAATTAGTATTTAACAAGTTAGTTCAACTTTCAATCAATTATTTGAAATTTCAAGCCTGCAGATGAATATTCTAAGAAAATACAAATGTTTAAAGGAATACTTGAATTTTTAACCAAGTGGTTAAATTTTTATCTATAAAATATATATTTAAAATCAAAAATTGAATAGTTACATTTTCAGGTAAAGAAATTAATTTTAAACTGAAAAGTTGGTTTTTCAACAAAATAGTTGAATTTTTCACTAAAATAGTTCAGTTCACAACCAGCATGATGAATTTATAACAAAATACACGCATTTTCAACATAATAGTTCAATTTTAAACAAAAAAAATGAATTTCCTACTAAAATAGTTGAATTTTGAACCTAAAAATAAGAATTTTCAACTAAAAAAAGTTACCTTTTCTTAACAAAGTTGTTGAAATTTCAACGAAAAAGTTGATTTTTAACAAAAAATGATGACTTTTCTACCATAAAATTATGATTTCCCATTTAAAAATATGAATTTTTAACAAAATAGTTGAATTTTCGAACAAAAAGATGACTTCATTAAAGTAGTTGAATTTTCAACCAGGAAAAATTGACTTCTCCATAAGAAATTGATTTCTCTACAAAAAATTGACTTCTCTACAAAAAAGAGTTTTCAAACAGTTTAAATAAACGACAAAAAACACGAATTTTCCACAGAATAGTTGATTTCTCAGCCAAAAATGAATTTTCAATTAAGACAGATGGCTTTTTTCGCCAATGGTGGAATTCTCAACTAGAGAACTTAAATACAACAGAAATTTTTTTAACATAATAGTTAAATTCGCAATCAAAAATATCAATCTTTCAACAAGAAATATGGCTTCTCTACGAAAATACGTACCTTCAACCAGTTGAACTAAACTGAAAAAACCGCATTTTTAACAAAATAGTTGAATTCTCAACCAAAAAGATGAATTTCCAAAAGAGAAGATTAGGTTGCTAACTCAAAAGACGAATTTTCATTAAAGTAAACATGAATTTACTAATAAAAAGTTGGATTTTTAACGTATACAGTATAAATTCGCAACTAAAAAATAAAAATATTGCTTAATTAAAATGATAAATCATCAAACAAAAAATTTAATTTTTAACGAATTAATCCCTTCACTTATTTTCAGCTGAAGAATTATTTTATCATAAAAAAGATTTACATTTAACAAAGCAGTTGAATTTTCAATAAAAACTGAGATAATTAGGTTTTCAGTTAAAAAAATTAATTTGCAACAAACACAAAAAACGACGAATTTCCAATGAAATTGAACTTTCGACTCAAAATGGAATAAATTTTCAGTTTAAAAAATTATTTTTTTGTATCAAAACCAAAAAAGAATTTTCAACAACAATGCACTGGAATTTTCATCTGAAAAATATGAATTTTAAACCAAAAATCGCATATTTAATATTTCCGTTACTGAAATTATTTTTTTAATAAAAAGAAGAATTTTCAACATAGTAGTTGAATTTTTAAACAAAGAGTAAGTTTTTAACTAGCATGATAAATCTTCAACTATAGAAATAAATTTGTAACAAGAGAATTTAATTTCCTACCAGAAAAGAGTTTTTCGGCATGAAAGAAAAAAAATTACAACCAAGTTGTTGAATTTGCGAGCGTTAAAGCCCAATTTTCTATAAAAACAGTTGAATTTTTAATCAACCAAGAGAAATTTTTAATCAAAGCTTTTGAATTCTCAACAAAAGAGAAATATTTTAATAAAATTGTTGAGTTCATGACTAAATAATAAAATTTGTAACCAAAAAATAAGAATTTCGCGAAAAATTCTTAAACTCAATCAGCTAAATTTTTAGGTGAAAAAAAATAATTTTCAATTAAACTGATAAATTTTCAACTGAAATGATTAATCTTAAACCAAAACAAAATTGTTCTAACCAAAAAGCTGATTGTACAAACCAAAAGGACAAATATTTAACAAAACTGTTGAATTTTCAACCAAGCCAGATTTTTTATTTGAAGAAGGAACAAAAAATTGAACCAAATTATTGAATAATCAAGAAAAAGATTAATTTTCTCCCAAAATAGTTACATTTGCTACCCAAAAAGACGAATTTTCGGGTTAATAAAATAAAAAATGTCTATACTTAAAAGGCCGTATAATTGAATTCGTTAATAACGATAAGAGTTGTTATTTAATTATATCTTCTTGTTTCACAATATTTTTCTTCAGATGAAACTAAAGGATCCCGCAGAAAAAAAAAACATTTTGGTTTTGTCCAAAATAAAATATAAGTGAATTTACTTATAACGATTGTTTATGACGGTGATAATTGTTGTTGAATGAAAATATTTTCTATGCTAAGACTATTCTTTATTCATAATCATCATCTTGTATGAAGTTATTATCCTTGAGTTGAAATTATCTCGTAGAAAATAAAAAGTTTACATTGAGGAATACTATATAAGTGAATTTTGTCATAAAAGTTATATTAAAAATGAAAATTGTATGATATAAAAATATTAAGGGGGTCTTTTTGTACTTTAAAAAAAAGATTTTCTGAAAATAATAAGACAAAAATTAAATTATGAATAATAAATAAAATTAAGAAATAAATACAAAAATCTATCTTGGTAAAAATCCGTACTTTTTGGATATATGATCCTTTCGAATAGTGCTTTTCAACTGCAGATAAAATAGTATACAAATTTATTATTTCTTTCTATTTCGACATTATAAATTCATTTATTTCTTTCTTGACAAAATGACATTCTTAAATATTTTCTTATTGCAATGTTTTTATAAAAAAAATTTCATCCTTATTTTTACTTTTGTTTTGAAAAAATACAACTGTCGAAAGCCTCATCACTCAAACTGTTTCTGCTCCTTTAGTAAACCTCCAAAAGTACTCGCATTTTGCGCATACCCGAAATTTACTCACAGCTTCATAGAAAATACATTTCCATACATAAATTTACTCCTGTGCACACTCACATTATTTGTGTTATTTGTTCATGCTTATATATATATAAATACACACACTTGGCTTGGTCCATGCGTGAGTGCGTGCGCTTGTGTTGATTGGCGGAAGAGAACGAGGAAGAGGAATTGGTGCTGGCTGGAACAGGGTTGGAGGAAGGGGGGGGCACCCTTGCCCTTGGCATTGCCGCTCGATACGAACACTAAGGGTTGTCCAAAACGCACCCAATTCGACCTTCGTCTCCTTTCTGAAAGCCCCAAAACAATCACACCATTATAGAGCAAAGACCCTCGCAAGGACTAGTCGAAAAATGTTTTCAATATTTTTGTCTTATTTTTCTTCTAAAAAAGTGCAATTTTTAATAAATAAATTGAGGGGCGCGTCTATTAATCGCTTAAGCCTTTTTTGGGAGGAGGGGGGGGTTGTCCTACGAATCCTTAGTGGGGGAGTTCAAAGTAGTTTTTACTTAAGTTTCATCTTTCTAATTATTTTTTTTAATATGTTAATTAAAATGAAGAACATGAATTTTTAACAAAGTAGATCCATTAAATTAATATTCCACCAAGAATGGAATTTAGTTAAATTTTCAATCAAAAAGATAAATATTGAACTAAACTGGTGAATCTTTATTTGAACAGTTAGATTTTGAGTTAAAAAAATAATTTTGAAACAAAAAAAGAGCAATTTTCCACAAAGAAGTTGACTGTTCAACCAAAAAGGATACTTTTGAACGAAAATATAATTTTCAACCAATTAGCTTAATTTTAAGTTTAAACCTTAAGTTTTCAACCAAAGAGATGCATTTTTGACCAAAAAATTATTTCTAACAAAGTAGTTCAATTACCTATTTGAACTTTCAATTAAGAAAATCATTTTGCTACAAAAAGAACGAAATTTTAACAAATTACATAAATGTTTAGCTAAGAAAGACAAATTTTCAACGAACATGAAATAGATAAATATTCCGTTAAAAAAATTGCTTATTAAAAAAAGGCGTTTTTAACAAAAATAGTTAAATCTTCAACCAAACCAATTTAAACCAAAAACGAGAATCGTCAACCAGAAAACCGAATTTTTAACAAAGTAGTTAAACTATTCACCAAATAGTTGATTTCTCAAAATACCAATGTAAATTTTTAACTAAAAATTGAATAGTTATATTTTCAGTTAAAAAATTAATATTCAAACAAAAAAGACGAATTCTTAACAGAACCATTTACTGTTCAACCACAAAGGTCACTTTTAACCAAATTGTTTAATTTTTGACCATGCAGTTGTATTTTCAGTGTAGAAAAAATGTTAAGCAAATATGGAATAGTTAAATTTTCAATTTAAAAAGTTTAATTTATAAAAAAGCGAACTTTCAATTTAAAAGTTAAATTTTGAACCAGAGATGAATTTACAACCAAAATCATGCATTTTTAAGTAAACAATAAATGTTTAACAAAAGTTCAATCAATTGCTTGAACTTTAAAACAAGAAAATTGATTTTCTACAGAAAAAAACGAATTTTCAACAAACTACATCAACGTTTAACTAAGATAGAAAAATGTTTACTGAACATGTAATACTTAAATATTCAGTTAAAAACATGGATAATTAAACAAAAACGCATTTTAAATAAAATATTTAAATAATAAACCAAATCAATTTTGAACTAAAATCAAGAACCTTTAACTAGAAACCCAAAAAGATTAATTTCCTACCAATGAACACAAATTTTCGAATAAAGTACAACTATTTTCAACAAAATAGTTAAGTTTTCAACCAAACAGATGAATTTTCAACTAACAGAAAGACAATTATTCACCAAAAATAAAACAGTTAAATTTTCAGTTAGAAAAATTAATCATCCAATAAACTTTCAACCAATTAGTTAAATTTTCAGTTAGGATTCTAATATTTTACAAAAGAGTTCGTTCACTCATCGAGCTATTTATTTTCGGCACGGAAAGAACTTTTTTGCGTGTTTCTATATACAGAAATGAATGATATTCTAAAGAGCGGCTGCGTTTCATTTGGTTTGAAAGCAGTTGGGAGTACGCAATACGCATGTCCTCGCCCTTGCCCTTGGTCGATAGTTATCTCGAACGGCTGCCTTTTTTCGGTGCGCCTAAAGTATTTGGTATACAATACCCTTCGCTACCACGTGCTCACTCCTCACCACGTGGTCACCGCGATTCACATTTCACACAAATTGCGCATGCGCATAAAACTCCCAAATAAAAGTCCTCGAATTCACCCCCGAAAGATAAGAGAAGAGTTCAATGCACCCTCGAACTATACAGGATATGCCAAGGCGTGGCCTCTACTTGTCTGATGTAAGTTTCACCAGGTTTTTTTCAATCACTCATGACGGTCAGAAACACTAGGGTTCGTCGATAAACATTGAACTTTTGGTAAAAATCCCCCTGGTATTGATTTTTTTCTCAGAGTTGTACTATTTTTTCCACAATGCCATCCAACAATTTGGTGGTGGAATTTTTTTTTTTAATTTGAAAATTCCATTGAGGGGGAAACAGCGCCTAAATTAGACGAACGCAAATTTTCAGCCAAAAAGGATTAGTTTTCGATATCAAGAAAATCGATGAAATTTTAACAAAGTAGTTAAATTTCTAAACAACAAGATTAAGTTTCCACCGAAAAATACAAACTTGTAACTAAAAAAGGTTAAGTTTCAACCAGACAGTTGAATGCGAATACAAGAAATTAATTTTCCACCAAAGATGCAGTAGTTGAATTTTTAAACAAAAAAAATATTTTTAACAAAATAGTTAAATTTTCAACAAAACAGATGAATTTTTCAACTAAAATAAACACTCCTTATCCAAACAACGATTTTTTAACCAAATTGTTTAATTTTCAACAAAGTAGGTTAAATTGTAACCAAATACACATATTTGTAACCAAGAAGATTAATTTTCGACTTCAAAAGACGAATTTTCAACAAAGACGTGGATTTTCAAACAAATAGTTTAATTTTCAAATTAACAAAAAATTCAACCAAAAATTGAAGTCACGTTTTTCCTCTAAAAATTTAATTTTCTAACGAAAAAATTTCAACAAAATTTTCTAATTTTCAACCAGAGAATAATTTCTAACTAAAACTATGCTTTTCCAAACAAAAAATAAATTTTCAACAATGTACTTTAACCAAAGAATGAAACTTCCATCTAAGAATATAATTATTCTATTAAAAGTAGTGCATTTTTAAACAAGAATCTTTATTTAAAAAAAAGGAAATTTCAACTATCATTATTATATTATATTATTACGACATTTCCCGTCTTATTTATTTAAACAACACATTCAATCTCCAACACGGCACCGACCCAGGTTGAACCAAATATGTACATGAATTTTTAAATAAGAATGACCAATTTTCATCAAAAATGTAATAGTTAAATTTTTAGTTTACAAAGATATTATTAGCAAAGAAATCTAAAATCGAGAATCTTGAAACAGAGAAATTATTTTTTAATCATGAATTAATGAATGAATGAATCCTTTGAATTAATTAATTTTTCACCAAATCGTTAAATTTTCAACCAAAATGATGAATTTTCCACGAAGGAGATTACTTTTTTACCGAAAAGACGAATTTATAACAAAATGCATGCATTTTTAATTAAGAAAGACAAGTTTTTACCAAAAACAAAACATTTAAATTTTCGGTTAAAAAAAAACTTTCAACAATATAGTTAAATTTTCTACCAAAGAAATCCATTTTTGACGGTAAGTATCTTTTTGATAATTTATGAATAGTTCAAAGTCAGTTTTCAAATGTGGGAAACTTAAGTATACAATAAAAGAGAAAAAAGTGTTGAAATTATTCAATTTGTTGACTATAATATCATGTTAAAAAAGAAATTAGATTAAAATCTTTCGAAATACTTTTTGAATATAACAACTCCCCATACTACAACTTAAAAAAAATCCATATCTTATACACAAATATAATTGAATGCTATTTATTTCAAAAAGCGGAATCCTCTTTACAAAAAATATGTTTAAAACTTATCCAAAAATAATAAACAAAATAAAGGAAATTTGAGTTTCAGAACCCTTTAATAACCTAAATGACAAAAAAATTTCTGTTATACAAAAAAAAAGAGAAAAGTATTCTGTGAAGAAAACTCGAGTGTAAGAGCTTGTTGTTTAAAATTTCTTGAGGCTCACTATTTTTCGTGGCAGCCAATCATTATACAATTTAGAGGTCAATCACTATCCTTTCAAAGTCAGAAATCTATAAACTGATGTGACCAATTTCAAACATTGACTGATGCTAATCATTAGGTCGTGGCCAACTATGTTTTCAGATATTATTCTTAGTTTCTTGAAATATAAATTATCTACAACTTGTAACACTTAACTTACTGTGGTAATTTGAATACATCATAAATTTATAAAAATAAAGAAATTAAATTCGGTATAAAAAAATTTCAAATTCTTCTTTAACCTACAACATTGAAATTTAACTACGAAATTCTTGTAAATTAAAAAAAAATCCACCAATCAAAGTTGCACAACACACTCCTAAATGGGAGCTTAAATGTCACTATTCAAATTTAAAAGAAACAAAAATAAAAAAAAGAGGAAAGGAAAAGAAGGGAACCTTCAAATTAGTGTGGAGTGAAAATGCTGAATTTAATCGAATTGTTCGGCCTGAGCGAAAAAGTTGTGGGGTGGCATCCAAAAAAGAAAAAAAATTAAATCGGTTAATATCTTCCGTTCGATTTTTGGATTTGAAAATTCCAAGAAAAAAATCCTATTGGTTAAAAAATTATGGTAAATTTTTGGCTAGTAAGTAATAATGAAAAATGAGAAATTAAGAAAACAATTTTTTGTTACTAAAAATTTTAATAAAAATAAACTAAATTTAAAAAAATCATTTACACTTATTTTCAAAAAATTCTGACTTAAACAAAAGTTTTAGTTTTGTTATTAGAATTTAATCTAAAGATCGTTTCTTTAACATAATTTTTTTCATTTAACTAAATGCAACTTCAAAATTAAGAAAATAATTGTAAATCAAAGAAAAAATGTAAGTGGAAGAAAAACCTATTTTTTATATAATAATAGACTTATTTAAACTATAGAAACTTTTTTTACTGATAGCCAGTTGATATATTTTTTTCAAGATATTTGCTTTGATTCCAAGAATATTTTTTGTGAGTCTAGTTTTTACAAATTACCAAACTTGAAAAATCCCTTAAGTGGCCACTATTGTACCACGTACCCTATTACACATTATTCAGTTGCTAATTATACTCAATAAGAACAATATTATTGTTGTGAAAAATAATAATTAGAGTGACTGCGTATAAGGCGAGCCAGTCATAATAATCGAAAACAGAGGGAAGCGACTGGTTTTTTCTCAGACAGTAGTTCAGGAGCATTTTAGGGGTGCAATCCCCCATTCTTCCGGGTGCAAAGACCCGCTCCTTCGGGATCCCCTTCTGACGACGTCTTCCTCGCGTTTTGCGAAAGCGGTTTTTTCGGGTTTCGTAGTTGCCAAGGGGCGAGTTCCACTCCCTTTCTCGATCCGAGACTTCAAGGGGTAGATTCTCGAGGGTACGACCCACACCCTGCGTTCTTCTTTCGAGACCACCCTTTCAAGAACGCTGCTTTCCTTTTGTTTCTTTGCGGCAAAGGCGAGAATAGTGCGCGACGCGATGAAGGTGCTTTTGTGTGTGTATTTATTTTCGGAAAAAGAGGAACACACTTTGAGGCGTAAGTTGCAAACCTTTCCCATTTTTCAAAACCTACTCTATACATCTTTTTGTAAATTTTGGGAGAATACAATCGAGAAATGAATTCCAATATTTTTATCGAATTTAAATTTAGACAAAATAAACATTTTTTCTTTGTTTATTAATGTAAGATTTGAATATTAGTGAGGGACTGGGAAACCGGAAAAATCGGAAAATGATAGGGAACTTTTTGATGCCGGGGAAAGCCGGGAAATGTAGTGAATTTCTTTTTTTACCGGAAAATTTACAAATGTTCAGAAGAGAAATCTATCCAATTCTTTGAAATATTACAATTCGATTTCAACTTTTTTTATGTGAAGCTGAATTGTTATTTTTTCAATTCAATTTATAATTTATAATTCTGGAATCATTTACTTTAAATTTTTTCATTTTAGGTCTTCCTTGTGAAACACAATAATTGAGTTGTGCAAGCTGATTCTGAATTGGTTCAAAATAAAACAATTTACAGATTTTAACAATGAAAACTTAACTGTTTCGATTTTACAGCGTTTGTAGTTAAGAAATGAAGGTACCAAATTAAAGTTTTATAAGCTATTTTCAATTTTTAAATAATTTCAAATTAATAGATCCATAATTAAAAGTATTTTATTCAATTTCTAATCATATTCAAATATTTTTTCATCCTAAAGTATTTCATTGTTAGCGCATTCAATTTCTAATTTTTAAATTTAAATTTAAAAAATTTTTAATAATAGGCAATATTTGACTGTTAATTTGAAATGAGCCATTATAAATGCAGTTTTGAAAACAAAACAATTTGAAACTTAATTTTTTGTAATAGAAAACGTTGAATCGTTAAAATTTCCAGGTTTTAAATTTATTATTAGTTATTTTATTTATTTATACATTTTCTGTTTTTAAGATTTTTATCTGGTTGGCATGGGCGAAAGTTTGATTTTCAATTTTTCTATGAATTGGAAAAGGCCTTTTTTATCATTTTTTTAATCATTTTTTAAATCATTTTTATAGAGTTGGGAGGGTTGAGATTTTTTGTACTTTTTTTCTGAATAGGAACAGGCAATTTATTTCGTTTCAAAATTATTATTGAGATTAACGGAAGAACTATTTAAAATTATTCTCTGAATTGGTACATGTTTTTGCGTAAAAATTTTTATTAGGTTGGAATGCAGGATATTTTGATTTTAAATATTTCTGAATTGAAAGAAGCAATGTTTTCTTTTAATTATTTTTATTGAGTTTAACGATAGAATTTTTTATCAAAAATTTGTCTCTCCGTTGAAAGAAAGAAATTTTTTACTTTTAAAATTATTACTGAGTTGCAAGGGAGAAAATGTCGGGATTTAATTTTTTCTGAAGTGGACGAGGGACATTTTCTTATTTTTAAGTTCTTTATTGAGTTAAAAGGGATCAAATTATGGTTTTATTTCTTTCGCAGTTGGAAGAGGTCATTTTTATTTTACTTTGGTTACTTTTGGTTTTAAATATGTTTTCCTGAATTAATGAAGAGAATTTATATATACATACACATATATTTTTTTAAACATTTTTTTAGTTGAGAGCTAGGTTTAAAAAATAATGGGTTGTGTATGTGGACATGCAGTTATTTTTTTCTTAACACTTTGAAAAAGTGCGAAACATTTATTTTTATCTAAATTGGAAGAGGACATTTTTTTCTCTTTAAAATTTGTATTGAGCTTAAGTCTTTATTTTCATTCTTTTCTGTATTTTAAGGACGAAATTTAGGGTCTTTAAATTTTTCTAAATTGGAAGACGGGCATTGTTTTTCCAAGGTTTTATTGAGTTGCATGGGAGGTAATTTTGGTTATTATTTTTTTTTCTGAATTTAAAGAGACCAATTTTTCTTTTTAACATTTTTTTCGAGTGGATGAGGGGAAAATTTGTTACTTTTAACAATCGGATGAAAGGGGGGATATTTTTTCTTACTAAATTAGAAAAGGGAAATTTTTTTATTCCTAACATTTTTATTAATGTGAGTTTTAATTTAGAACACTGGAAATGATAGCGTGGATTTATATGTTTTAACCAGAATCTTTTAATTGTTCCATCTATAAAAGGTTGAAATTGTTTACTTGGGAGTTTTAAGAAATTTAATTTTCTCTTTTTTATTTTTGTCTAAATGAAGAATTATTTTTTTTCTTTTTTGGAAGAGGAAGGAAAGAAGTTTTTTTTCAGATTGCAATTTGAACATTTGGTGGTGTTTGTCCAGATTTGGTCGTTTTATTATTGATTTTATGTTCAGGAATTCTTCACATAAAATTGTTCAGTTGAAAACTAATCAAAAGTTTTCAATGGATATGTGTAAAGTATCGGGCGCTTAAATAACAAACTTTTGAATTAAAATTTTTTATTTTCAATTTCTAAACTTGAAAATCCAAAGGAGTTCCACTTTGAGTGCTTTAATTTGCAGTTCAGTGTTGATTACTTTGAATAAAAAAGTTTTTATTTTTAAGTGTTCGAATTTTTAAATTTCAGTAACCATAAAAAATGTTTTTTAACTCCGAAAACACCGTCAAAAGACTGGTATTTTTTCCTCGATTAAAACGACCAACCTGAAGGATTTTCAGGGTATAGGAAGTAATAAAAAAATTCTTTTTTTCGTTGGACGGGGAGTATAGTTAAACGATATTTGATGATTTTTAATTTTTAATAATATCTTTAATGATTTTTAAACTGTCGAGGAAGGATGAATAACAGTCTTTTATTTATTTTTCGCAATACTGCTACGAAACTTCGACGACCTTAACCTTTCTTCTCATGGAGAGAAGACAGAGGAGAAAATAAAAAGCCGCTTTCCAATTCGTCGTATTCGTGTATAACTTTTATACGTGACCAGAATCATCTTGTTGATATTACGATCGAGAAAACTTTCCGTGAATAATAATACCGTATAAGCAACTCGATCAAAAGTCAAATCACCATTCATAAATAAAAATACAATTTGCGGTTCAATCTAAACAGCTACTGGTCTAGATTTTTATCTTCTGATAATTTTACTTATATTTCTGGTTATTTTAATATTTTTTATTATTTTAAGTATTTTGATATTGCAGGCCTCGTAAACACTATAGACTATTGATACTATTAAAAAAAGTGGCACTGTTAATTGGCTAAAATAATATTAATTGAATTCTCAACATGAAAAGATGCATTTTTAATCTAAAATTTAATAGCTTATACTTAAACCAAGTAAAGATGTTCAGTTAAAATATAAAAAAACAACAGTTTAACCTAACCAAAACGGTAGAATTTCCAAAAAATTTGTTGAATCCTCAACAATACAGATTAATTTTTAACCAAACAGCTCTATTTTTTAGCCCAAAATTTATTTTTTACCAAAAAGATGAATTTTCAACAACATACGGAAATTTTTAACCAAATAGGTAAATTTTCTATCAAATTGTTGAATTTTCTGAGCCAAAAATACGAATTCTCTGTAAAAAGTTGAATTTTTAACGAAGAAGTTAATTTTCAGTTGAAACAGATTAATTTGTATTGAGACAATTGCATCCTTAACCGAAATAGGTAACATTTTTACAGAAATATATAAATTTCTATACCAATTATATTGATGCTTAAAAAAATAGTTGAAGATACTATTTAGTTTATTAGATTTTTTCATTTCTTCAAATTTATAATCAACAGTTGCATTTTTAACTAAAAAATCTAATTTTTTAACCGAAAATGGAATACTTAAATTTTTATTGAGGAAAAATAATGTTCAGTAAACCAAAACAATTTTTCTGCAAAACAGTTTAATTTTGTACATAATAGTTTAATTGTATGCTAAACTGTCAAATTCTAAAGCCAAAAAGATTCATTTTCTGTAAAATAGTTAAATTGTCAAACACCAAAGATTAGGTTTCAAAAATTAAGTAAATTTTTAATAAAAAATCGTTTAAACCACAAAAATGAGCTTTTAAGAAAATATTTCTACTGTCAACCAAGGTGTTGCATTTTCTGTCTAAAAAGAATAATTTTCAGTGATAAATGTAATAGTTTATATTTTTAAAAATTTATTAAACTAAAACAAAAAACAGATGGATTTAACTATTTAAAAAAATAGTTGACAAAATACTCAAATTCTTACCTGAAACAGATCAATTTTCAAACCGTTGCACTATTTAAAAAAATTATTTTTCTACGAAAAGACGAATATTCAACAAAATACATACATTTTCAACCGAATAGTTACATTTTCTACCATATTGTTGGATTTCTGATTAATTTTTAATAATTTAATTATTATTAATTAATTTTCAATTTTTAAGTTATGTTCTTCATTTGTTTTTTTTAGGTAAGCTGTCAAGAGGGCGTAGATGAGAATAGTATGTACTTGGATTTAAGAAAAAAATCTCGTCATGCTAAGTAAGTTACACATAAGTACGTAGGTGTTAAAGATTTTCGGGCTTCAAAATAATTTCCGTCACTTCTCCTACTATCTGTTCAAAGATGCATATAACATCAGTCCTAAATGTATCATTTTTTGAATTTTTCTTTCTGAAGATACTGATAGAAAGAAATTTACCAACATTTATTTTTACTTAGCACAAGTCGGTTTCTTCGTCTATTATTTTGTTAAAAATAGCATTCGGAAATTAGAAAAAAATAATTTAATGAGTGAATTAATTTTCCGAATCTTCAATATTAGAAATAAGGTAAGGAATATCCCTTTTTCTTCTTCTTAGTTTTTTACAAATTGAACCAATCTTGATTATAAAATAAAATCTATTATTTATATAAAAACATTTCTTATGTAAAATAATGAGGAAAAAGTCACTTTTCTTTAGTTTTAGCCCAATTATCTATCGTTTGGGAATTTGAATAATTGGATAATATTCCTTTATGAAATATATTTTTATTGTAGACTGAGATTATATTAACATTAGATTGATTGCATAATTTTTTCACTGAATAAAATATTTATCACCCAAAAAAATGAAAATGATAATTAGGTAAAATGACCAAATATTAAATTTGAAAATTAAAAGAAGCATTGACCTCTAGGAATATTGCGTAATTGTACATTAAAAAAGGTGGGACTTCCTCATCATCAGTAGTAAAAGGCAATTTGGCCAGACAGCCTGGTCACGTAACGCAAAGAATCAACGCTTTTTTTATTTCCGTTTGTCATTATTATTTTTAATTACCTCTTTCTATAACAGTAATTTAGTTGAATGTGTGTTGTTTATTGATTATCACTGAATAATTATAATGAATATTCTCCATAATTTTAACAATATAAAAATTGAAATCAAAAACTTATTAAATAATTTGGAATAAAAGAATCAAAAATTCTTTTTATAACTAACTAAAAGAGTTCAAGATAATAGGATTTTGAATTCCAAGGCTTAAATATAAACAGTTTTTAAATTTAAAAGTACGAACTTTCACAATTTTTAATTAGAAATTTGACAAATTTAACACTAAATATAAATTAGTAGAAGTGTACTCATAAAAAAGCTTTAATTCGTTTCCTGATTAATTTGGTTATAAAGTAAATTAGTAAAGAACTCAAATACTAAATAGAATAGTAAATGTGTTATGTAAATTAGTATTTTGTTACTAATTTAGATTTAAAAGGTGCTCTCTATATCTGAATCATTGGAATTTCCTGAGCACCAGATACTAAAATTTCAAAGATTATTGATTTTGAAAGAATAAAAAAATTTTTTTCTTGAATTGGCAGAGGAACGTTTTAGACTTTTATGAAATGAAAAATGATACTTTTTTAGTTTAAATATTTTTATTGAATTGATAAGAAGGAAATTCTGGTTTTAATTTTTTTTTAATGGAAGAGGCTTTTTTTGTTTCTACCATTTCTATTAGGTTGAAAGGGGTGACATTTTTCTGCTTTATTTTTGTTCTGAATTTGAAGAGAGAATTTTCTTCTTAACATTTATGTTGATTTTAATGGGAGAAATTTAAATTGTTTTAAATTGTAAAAGGAAAAGATTTGATTAAAAAAAATTGTATTTAATCGGAACAGAGCAAATTTCGGTTTTCAATTTTTTCTGAATTAGATGAGGGAATTGTTTTTATTTTAAGATTTTTATTTAGTTGGAAGGAAACGAATTTTGTTTTTCCAGTTTTTCTAAGCTGAAATAGGCTCTTCTTTTTTTCAAGATTTTTATTGAGTTGGAAGGAAGTAAATTTTGGTTATCAATAATTTTTCTAAATTCAAAGAGTTCAATTTTTGTCAACATTTTTATTGAATACAAAGTAGGCTTATTTCGTATTTTTAACATTCAGAAGAAAGCACATTTTTTCATTCTAAGAAGTTTTCTTTGATTCAAAAAAAAGTATTAATTGGCTCTCAGCCAAATAAAATTTTCTTTCATTCAGAGAAAAAAAGATGACATTTCTACCGAAAGAGCTGCATTTTGAAGAAAAAAAAAATGAAATGGAAAATTTTCATTTAATTTAAAATTATTTTCTTCAGTTTGAAGTTATTTTATCTTAACTAAAAAAAGTATGTTATAGAAGCGTTTCTTTAATTCAAAACGGACGTTGTTCTAAACGCATGTGTTCTTTTTAACATTTTCATTAATGTGAATTGAAAGAGTGGATTACTTTTAAATTATACAATAATCCAAAATGATTATATGGATTTATTTGTTGTAATAGAAACCTTGAAACTGTTTAATTTATTAAATTAGAAAATGTTGAAAGCTTTCACTTTAACTTCTTTAATTTGACGTTCAGTTTTTATTACTTCAAATGAAAAAATGATCCGTTTTGAGAGTTCGACTTTGTTATTTTAATGACCGTGAAAAATTTCTTCTAAGCGGGAAATGATCGAGAATCGTTTTTTTTTTTTTATTAAAACAGCCACACTGCTATTGTACTAAATATTAAATCTATTTAACTAATTCCTTCAGCACTTTTTACTAAATGAGAGTCAACGTTAATAACTACTGGAATTTCAGTGACTTTTTACTGGTTTCCGTTTTTTACTGCCGCACCACGTGGTTCGTATTGATCCTCTTCGGTGGCACGACGAAGAACCAGCGAGAGGAGGATGGGGAGGAGGTGGTGGTTGGTTGGTGGTGGAGGAGAAATTGGGGGTGAAGGATGTGGAAATGGTAGCATAGGTCTCTCTATCGGTTCCTCTCTCTGTCTCTCTCTCTTTCTCTCTCTCTTCGCTTACTCTATCCCAGAACAGCGACCCCTATTCTCTCGGTCTCTCTTACTTCAGAGGGTAGCAGCCTAGTGCCCCTGCCTTTCGGTCGTTCACCCTTCGTACATAACGGGCACTCGATTCCGATTCTCTTCTCTCCGAGATACACGTAGGAAACGGCCAATCTCGGGACTGTACTTGACCCCACGGATATCCGCGAAGATGAGGGAACAAGTGTAGAGACCACAGAGACAAGATCCAAGATCCAAGATTAAGGAGCAAAGAGTCACGATTCTGGAGAAAAAACGAGATTTTCAGAGAAGAAAAACTTAGGGCTTTAGAAGAAAAACCTCTGCTCTGAAATTCGTTTGTGAAGATAAAAATGAGCAACTCTCTATTTTTACGAAAAATATTTCTGAAATTTTTTTACTCCATTCATAAAAAAGTATAGGGGTGACTGCTGAAAATTTGACATAAGAGGATTTTTTCATTTCATACTTCTTTAAGAAATATTTTATTACCGAATTTTTAATATGCTAAGGCAATATGTTAACTCTTGGTTGGGCCAGGCGGTAGCGCTCCAAGATTTTAACCGACTAGTCCGAGTTCGATTCCTGCTGTCGGCATTTTTTCCAACTAGTCCATGCTTTTCTTGGCTCCCTGCATTTTTCGAGACGACTTTCTATTTTTCGGGGTGTTTTTCAGTTCAAAAACCGTAGAAGTTAAACAAATATAAACGTCCGATTAATGAACAAAGGGTAAAGATTCATAAGAAAAAAAAGTTTTTTAGAGAAGAAAATGTTAATAATTTGTTATTGTTTCGATTCTGGGATTTTCTAATTCGGGAATTTTAAGCTTCTTTATTTTTGTTTAAAAATCATTTCTATTTATAGATAATGTAAAATTATAAAGCAAAAAGATGGTGCTTTATTTATGGATACAATTAAAATTTTAAGATTTATAAAAATAAAAATAAATTCTGCAGTAGTTTCGTTATGCTCGGCTAAAATGCATGAATGGATCGTCATAAAAGGGTGCGAACGGTCATTACTAATTCAACTAAATAGTAACCTATATCAGAACTAACCTGTAGAATCGATAATTATAAGTCACTTATCAAGGGAGGATTATACCCATTCGAAATCAAATTCGTCGTAATAAATATAAGCTATCCGATAACAAATCTGTTCCATAATTATTATAATATTCTTCTAATCATTTAATAAACTAATATGACTGGTAAAAGTAAAAAGGAGTTTTTTTAATCATTTTTTCCAAGATTAAAAATAAAAAATTCGGCTTCGTTTCCAAATTTCAAAATATATAGTTGAATTTCTAAGCTAAAAAACGTTAATTTAAACAAATGTAGAAGTTAAATTTTCATTAAGGAAATAATTTTTTTCAAATCGAAATTTCTGAAAACAGTTTAATTCTGTATCAAAACGTTGACATCTCAAGCAAATTATTGAAATTTCAAGCAAAAAAGGCGAGTTTTCTACAACACATTGAAATTGACAACCCAAGAATATCACATTTTTTGGAAAAAAGGTCATTTTCAACAGATCAGTTAAGTTTTCAAGAAACTAGTAAAATTTTCAATTGAAAAAATTAATTTTTAACAAAAAAGTAAATCATTTTTGACTAAAATTATGAATCTTTTGAACAGCAGCAAATTATTTTTTGTGAAACTGGTTAAAATTCAATCAAGTAGTTGAATTTGCAACCTAAAATAATAATTATTTAACAAAAAATTTAAGACCTAATATTTTTTTAAATATTGTAATTTAAAATAAAAATTGAACAGTAGAATTAAAAAAAAACTAATTTTTAAGAAAATAATTGAATCATCAACTAAAACAGATTAATTGACAAATGAAAAGTTTCATTTTTAATCAAGCAAATTTATTCTCTATCAAAAAAGACAAATATGATACAAAAGTGAATCAATTTTAATAAAATATTTAAATTTGGTATCAAATTGTGGAATTTTTTAAGCGAAAAACATAAATATTGTACTAAACAGGTAAATTTTCATTACAAATGTTTTTTTAAATAGAAAAGTTAAATTTTTAACTTAATAGTACAATTTACAACCTAAAATACTAATATTCAAACAAAAAGAGTTGTTTTAACAAGCAAATGATTTTTAAACCAAATAGTTGATACTTCTACCAACAAAATTTAATTTTAAATAAAAAAAACAGATGATTTCAAACTGAAGCGGACTAATTTAGAACAAAACCGTTGAATCGTCAGTCTAAACAGATTAACTTGTAACCAAGCAGTTCCATTTTTAACTAAAAAAAGTGATATTTCTATAGAAAGAGATGACTGTTTAGAAAAATAGTAAAATTTTCAAGTCAAAAATATTACTTTTAAATAAAATAATTTAAATTTGAACTAAAAAAGATGGATTCATAAACTAAAATAGTTAGATTTGTTAACCACCAAGAAATTGCATTTATGCCCAAAAAAGCTAAATTTTCCACAGAAAGAGATGAATTTTCAAACCATAAAGATGAATGTTAAAAAATAGTTGCATTTTCAACCAAGAAGTATGACTTGTAACAAAATGGTTAAATTTTCGAAAAAACAATGAAATCATTGACCAAATAATGACATAAACCAAAAAAGGAGAAATTTCTACAAAAAGAGGTGAATTTTCAACCAAGAAGTATGACTGTTTTACATACATAATTGTTGAATTTTCAACAGAACAAAATAATTTTGAACCGAATAATAAAATCTGATCAAAAATTCCTGAATTCTTAATCAAATGTTGACAAATTATAGACTAAGAAATAACATTTTAAATAAACGTTGAAGTGTATTTGTAATACTTAAAAAAATAAGGTTAGAAAACTGCAAATTTTGCTTACAAAATAAAGTTAGTTTTCCATTGCACACTTTTTACTTTGGACCCTGCAGATAAGTTTAAAAAAATGTTATGGCTCGTGTCAGAAAAGCGTCAAGAAAATTTGTGCATTTGCACTATATTTAGTCACGAAATTCTTCGAGATTGACCGCATCGAACGTTTCGCCGTCAGAGATTATCAGCGCTGATCGCGATGACTTTGTGCTCTAGAAAGATAAAAAGATCAACGTTTTAAACTCAAACCCACGCTTAGGAAAGTAAAGGTTTTACAGTTCTATTAATATCCTTTTTACGGGATAAAAGACGATTGAATATTGCGATCTCGTCTTTAAAGCGACAATATGCTATATTTAGTAGTTTCGTTAATCATCTTCAACAAAAGAATTAAATCCTCAACCAAAGCAGATTAATTTTCAACAAAACAGTTAAATTTTTAAGTTGCAGAGCCGATTTTTTAAACTAAATACACAAATAAATTATAAATGATTGTTTAATCAATAAAGATAAAAAATCAACCAAATAGAAGTTTTAAGCCAACTATTAGGCTAATTTTGACAAAATATTTAAATATTTAACAAAGTAATCAAATTTTTGTGAAAAAAAGGATGACTTTTCAATTCAAAATGACGATTTTTCTATACAAAAGGAATGTTTAAGAAAACAGTTTGAATTTTCGATAAGAAAGATAACTTTTTAAGAAAATGCTGGGCGACTGAAAACTCCCGAAAACAGTTCCCGATTTGGCAAATTTCGAGAATAATAAAGAGATCATTTTTTAAAATCTGCATAGTATTTAAAAAAAGTTACAAAACATTTCTCGAAAATAGATTTATTAAGTAAATTTTTTTTAATTTGGAGATACATAAGTGTTGAACTGAAGCCTAAAAAGTTCGTTTGGAAAATGTTACTGGGTTTGAAAAAAAATTTAAGGATACATTTTATTATACAATCTTTATACGCTTATTACTTTTTTTATATCAAAAATTATTTTATAAACTTTGAACATTGAAAAAAATTCTAAAATATAAATATCTTAATATTGTATTTGTAATAAATAAAGAATATTGATTAAAAAAAGATTTTTTCATAGTTAAAACAAAATTTTAATTTATCACCTTTGGGCAAGTCGATTGAAAATTTTCAGATATTTAATTTTCCTATTTTTCTGTATGAAAAGAATCATTTTTCTTTAATCTTGTTGGTAAAGTTTATGAAAGTAAAATTGGAAGTACCTTAGACCAAAAAATGAGAAATATCATTTCATTTTGGTCCTTGAATATTAATGGGCAGGGAAAAATGAGATAATTTGAAAAATGCAGTTTTGCGGCCCCGCCTGATATAATATTGTATTTATTTTTTCATTTTCTTCAGTTGCTTCCTACTGAAGATTATATTTTTTTGAAGGTTGAATGATTTGTTTTAAACCAATTTTTATTGAAGATTAATAATTTTAGTTAAATATTTATCTGGTGGAAAAATATTCTTTTAGTTTAGTTGAATGAAAATTTAGCCATTCTGGCCTGGTAAAAAATTCTATTATTTTTTTGAAAATTTAATTAAATTTTTTTTTAGTTGAAACTATCAACTAAATAATTTTTTGTTATGAATTAATTTTTTGTTGAAACTCCAACTTTTCGGGTTGGAAATTCAACTCTATTGTGAAACTTTTGTCTTTTCGGCTTTAAAGTTCAACTGCTTGTTTGTAATATTAGTTTTAAATATGAATTTCTTATTTTTTAAATTAAAATATGTGGTTGAAAATGCAACTATTTTTTATTGAAGTTCAATCTATTTTATTTCAAAATTGGACTATGTGATCGAAAATTCATTTCTATAAATAGAAAATTCAATATATTTAATAAAAAAAATTATAAGAATAGCAACTGAATAAGGGCCATTTGATTTTCACCTCTAAAGACAGAAAATTAAAAAAAAATGGTTTCATCTTAATGACAAAAATTGCAGTTGTAATTCTCGTGCAACCATGTATTGAATAAAAATATCAACTCATATCGAAAGCCTTAATTACGTTTCTCTACCTTACCCCCACTCCCCGATCAAGCTTCATTAATCAATAGAATATTTTTCTATCATCCCCATTTCTCTCTTCCTATAACATTCTTTTGACAGATCCATTACTCATCCTTGTGTGGATTTACCTCCCACCCCCACCCCTGCACTTATGCGTTGCACTAAAGTGTAAGTAAACATAAAGACATTTGTGAAGACAAAAGTGTATACAGATAGTGCAACATAAGTGGATAACATGTATATTGCATAGACTCGAACGAGGGTGTGAGGGTGTGAGGGGGTGTAAAGGCTACCCTTGTAGATTGCTTTGAAGGAGGGTTGCTATTAGAAGCGTTTCATACATTGCACACCCCTGACTGCGAGTCTAGGTCGGTCATTCACCTCGGCCGCCAACAACCCCCACACCCCTCTAACCCTGGATCCGCAGTTTTCTCTAACCCCACTCCCGTGACAGCTGCTATCCCTCTTTCCTTCGTGCGCTCCCCACCTGATGAACCAGGTGACGTCACTGAATATCCATCCCCAACAGGAAGCTATTCTCAATCATGCTTCTACCACTAGCCCTACCCCTACTCCTACTCCTACTCCTACCCCTACCCATACCCCTACCACTAGCCCCAGCCCTAGCCCTAGTTTGGGGATGAAAACATAGGCTGAGCTGGATATTTCTGGTGCGATAAAGTATTTTTGAAGTATTACCCCTGGTATTACCTCCTCCAAGGTTCTATTCAGTCTCATGCGTTTATATACATTTAACTTCCAGTTAGTAGTTTTAAAAGTTGTTATGTGTGTTTGTGTAATAAGAATAGTGTAACTGAAATTCGCAGCGTTTCTAAAAGAATTTATTTTTAATTAATAGTGTTATTAAACGCGCGTTATGTGCGCATATATTTTTTCATTTGGAGGAGAAAAATAATTTTTTAAACAAAATACAAATTTTGGATAACTTTATTTTTTCAGAATTTTTAAACTCTGAAAAACTGAAATTCGCAGCGTTTCTAAAAGAATTTATTTCTAATTAATAGTGTTATTAAATGCGCGTTATGTGCGCATATATTTTTTGATTTGGAGGAGAAAAATAATTTTTTAAACAAAATAAAAATTTTGGATAACAATTTATTTTTTAAGAATTCTTAAACTCTTGAATTCGAGCAAAAATTAGATTCTAAGATTTGAGATCAAGAAAATCAGGTTTATTAATTTTTTTGTAAAGTTATATAAATATAATTCTCATAGATTTTTGATAACATTCAAACAGAGGTTTTACAGAAATTTAAAAATATTTGATAAATTTGCGGAGATCTTTTAAAAATTCAATATATTTTTTGAAGACTGAAAAATCTCAAAATGTAAATATCCCCATAATTTAAAAATTCAGAAAAAGAAAGTATTCTAAATACAAATTTCTGGAAGTTATGAAATTCCCAAAGTAAAAAAATTCTCGCACAATAAAATTGTTGAATAATAAAAAAAACGGCATGAAATTTTTTGAGTCAATCACCAAATATAAACATTGAAAAGAGTGTTTTTAATCAATTATGAAAATGCAACAATTAAATATTTTGATACAAAAAACTCTTGTATACTGAATTTATTTTTGAGTTATCGTTCGAATTAAAAAATATATATCTTAATGTAGAAGAACAATACAAGAACAAGATTTTTGTAACGACAGCAATAATAAATAAACTATTTTCCACATTTTCAAAAAAGCTTAAATTGAGAATTTTTTCAATTATTGTTATTCTAAATTTTCTTAATAATTTTTAAAAATACAGAAAATTTCGGGAAATTTTTAGCGTGGGGTACTTTACAGTGTTCGATATTTTATAATTCAACCATTTTTTGTCACGATTTATGTGAAATTTTTCCAGGAATTTTAATGAAACTTTTTTAATTTCCTGAAAAAGAATTTAAACTTTTCCTGCAATTTTTAAATAATTCTGCAAAATTAAAAATATTGCATAAATCTTAAAGATTCTTTTTTGATAAATTTGTAAATCTTTTAAAATCTTTTTAAATATTCTCTTTAAATAATTTGAAAACCAAGTATTTTAAATTTTATGTGTAATTATATGATTTTCTTTTTTTCTTTTATTGAAACATTGGAACATTTTTGGAAAAGCTTCAGAATTATAATTCAAAATCTTAATAATCTACATTTATAATTTGTTTGGAAATATTAAAAAATTTTAAATTTTGTTTGAAATTATTTTAAAGTTTCTAAGATCGGTTCTCGGAGTGATCTGTGAAATAAAATACAAGAACCGAGCGTTTAGAAGAAAATTTTTTTTTTTTTATCTTAACCAATTCTTTCAATTAAATAAATTTTCAAAAATTATAGACTTCCGTTAAGGATATTGGGATGAAACTTTATTGATATTCTTCATGAAATGCAAGTAATTTTGGAATAAAATCCGAGAATCGAGTGTTTAGGGAAATGTTAGAATTAAAAAAAGTTGATAGATTATTATGTGTAAGTCACCATAAACTTTTTAATCATGAGCGTAAACTGAAAATTATTTAATGCGTTCTTTTTTAAAGTTTTATGTATATATTAATTGTTTTAATTGGAACATTTGTTTTAAATTGTAGACGATAATTTCTCAACTGTTCCCTGAATCTTAGTTTTGAAATATCATCAAATTTATTTAAACAAATACATTTGGAATTTCCAAAATTTTCTATTTTAAAAGTTTCAAATAGAATAACATTTTAAACTCTAATAATTAATCAATTTCACAGGGTTAATTTTTTTTACATCAACTTCTTTAATTAAATTTTAAAATCCCTAGGAATTTTTTCTCAAGCCTGTTAAATATTTTTCTCGCGAAATAATTGATACTTGCATAAATAACACATAAATCTTTAAATTCTCAGTGTAATAATATTTCCCCTAAAAAGCAAAAAAACGTCTTCCTGTTGCAAGTAATGTAAAAGGATAGCGAAAATGAGCCTTAGAAAATCGGCGGCCGACTTCTGTTCGATAATAGCCCATTGGGCGTAATAATCGGTAACTCTCTACTTTTTCCTCTTACATACGCGAAGTGAAAACTCGCACTGGAAATTCTACAGTTACGCGCTCGAGTTACGTATCCACTAAAAGCACTAATATTTTTTTTCTATGATTACGCTCAAGAGTAATCTAAAAGGGATTGCAAAAGACATTCGCTCTTTACACTGAGAAAACGATTTGGTTCAATCAGCAAAATTTGTGTTGGTTCGATCATGAAACGTGGCATGGTGCAGTCTTTTCCCTTTTACCCCGTTTTTCCTAATTCCACTTTTTTCTCTATTCTCGAAAAACTCCCTCTTATTTCTTTAAATATAGGATATTTGAAAGTACAATTGTTCGTTTCCTTCATATGTGAAATCTTCAAGAAATGTCTTGAATTTACTGTAACCTAAAAAAAATTATAAGAATTAAAAAAAAATAAATCTAGAAACTTAAAATTATATAGTTATTAGAAATTTTTATATTGTATGACAAATTATTTTTGGTTTGTAAATGTATCTCTTTTGATAGAATTTTTTAAAATGAAATTGCAACTGTTTGTTTTAAAATCTTTTTTAGTTTTAATATCAACTATTACATTTTTCGTCCACAATTCTTTTTTTGTTTGTTAAATATTCAAATACTTAAACTAATTTGTTAAAACATCACTTTTTTGGTTGAAGATTTATAATTTTAATTCAAAGATGATCGATTTATTTCGAAGTTTAACTTTTTTTGTCTAAAATTCGTTCTTTTTTGCACAATGTTAATCATCTTGGTTGAAAAATCTTCTTTCTTGGTTGATATTTCAACCATTGGTCTGAAAATTCTTTTTTTTTAAATTCATATTGTTGCTAGAAAATTAATCTATATGGTTTAAAATTAAACTATTTTTAAGAAAAATTATTTACGTGTTAGAAATATTTTTTTAATAATCAGTCTTTTTTGTAGAAAGTTAATTCTATAGGTGAAAAATTCATCTTTTAAGTAAAGATTCTAACTGATTAATTTTGTTTGTTGAAAAATTATTCTTTTTGGTTGAGGAGTCAAATATTAAGTTCAAGAATTCTCTTTTTGCTTGAATTTAGCTGATGAAAAATACTTTTTTTCTGTTAGAAATTAATTTTTATCTTAAAATTGGACGATTGCATTTTTGATTCGAGAAATACCTTTTTTTAGTTAAAAACTCTAATATTTGCTTTAAAATTAATCTTTCTTGATTAAAATTATTTTTAATTGGTTGAGGAATTAATTTCATTTTTTCTTTTTAAATTCAACTACTTGAAATTGCGTCTTTTTGTATGAAATTCATCGTTTATGGTAAAAAAAATCACCTTTTTTAATCGAAAATGAATTTTTTGTTAAAAATTATACTTTTTAACTTGAAAATTTAAGCTTGTTCACAAGAATTCTTGTATTTGCCCTGAGAAACTCTTTTCGGTTAATTGTTAATCTTTTTTGTAGGAAAATTCGAATATCTGGTTGGATTTTTAACATACTTTACGTGTACAATATTACAAAAAAAAATCCAGGTACGAAAAGAGATGAATTGTCAACTGAAAAAGATTTTTATTTAAGAAAGAAAAAATTTCAACCAAATTGTTGAAATTTAGAACATATAAAACTGGTTGATTTAACAAATTTTATATTTTCTCGGGGGTTTTTGCATTGCTTTGAATAGATTTTCAACAACCTAAGTATTTAATATAAACAAATAAATTATTTATTGAAATACATCATTTTAAAATCATTTATTATGTTTTAAGAACTGTAAAATTTATTATAAAAAGATTTTTTTTCTTTTATAAATTTCGGTTGATTTAAACATATATTTTGGCAGATTTGTTGATAAAAAAAATTGTCAGTCACATATTTTGTTGAATCAACCAAAATTTGTTTGATTCAACCGAATTTTCATGTACATCCAAGAAAACCCTTTTTTTTGGTTCAAGACCTTCTTTTAATCTAGAAAAGAAACCAGAATCTTACCGACCTTTTCACCATTCTTTGGAAACTTTCCAATATTTTCGAGTAAAGACTTTTAATTATGACAAGGTGGAGGTGTTGAAATTTTTCAATTTTTAAACATCGTGATCGTGGTTGCTTCGAAGGTTACTTTTAATGTTCCCTAATTTATTATAAAATTACGAAATCTCGTTTTTTGTTCTCTTTAACATTTGGATGCAAGCAATTATATTAAAAACTTCGAAATCTCGGAGAGATGTTGGGTAGAAATGAGCTCATAAATTAGAAGCGCGCTAGAAAATTTCGCTAGATATTTATAGAAATTAAGAAAATGCTTTTTTTATTCAAATTGGGCTCATTTAAAAGAGAAAATGCCGCTCTAATTGCGTACTGAATAAGCTTTCGATTAAATGATGACAGGCTTCACATTATTTTCCCCTATTTTCTTTTTTT
>JAWWLR010000165.1:23962159-23972507 GCA_035041075.1 Acraspis erinacei | reverse complement strand
TGTTTGATATTTTTTCTTTCTTGACTATACAGCTTTCTTGATTGAACATTCAACTTTGGTGAAAGATTCCATGCTTTAATTGAGCATTGAAATATTTGACTAAAAACTAGTCTTTATATCTATTTAGTTGGAAATGTAACTGTTATATTGATAAATCGTTTTTTAAATAGAACATTTGTCTTTTGGAATTGATCATTCATCGTCAAGGGTAGAAAAATCATTGTTTTTGGGTCAAAATGCGTTTTTTTATGAGAATTACTTTTTTAATTTAACTTTGTTCTAAAAAAATTCGTCTTTTTAATTTGAAAATAACGTTAAACTATTTTGTTTTGAAAATTTATCTCTTTTGCTTGGCAATTGAACTATTTGGTTGTCAATGCAACTGTTTGGTTAAAAATATTGTTTTCTTCGAAATTCTACTATTTGGTTGCAAGTTCAACTGTTTTTGGTTGAAGTTTGATCTATTTTATTTGAAAATTCCACCATTTGTTTGAAAATTCAACTGTTTGATTAAAAATAAAATTATTTTTTTGAAAATTAAACTATACTTTTGGTTTGAAAACTTAATTTTTTATAGAAAATTGGACTTTATGTTTAAAAATTCATCTTTCTTGATTTAAAATTAACTTCTTTGTTGTAAATTAATCTTTTCGGGCTTAAAAATCCTCTATTTTTTTTTAATATCCGAGTTCTTAGCTAGGAAACTTGACTTTTTTTTTATTAAAAGTTACTATAAAAACAAATAGAATAAAAATAAAAAGTTTTGAAGAATAATTTTCATTATACTATAATGTTTACAAATCTCATGTCGCTTTTAAGCCTAGAGATTTACTTACGTTGTAAGCTCTTCCTAAATTTATAAAAATGTACTATCTACTTTGAAAATTGTGTGAGTGAATAGTACTGAATGTTTACTTTAACAAGAATCTAAAAAATTTGAAATAAATCTTCGACGGTTTCGGATCTCATCCATTCTTTTCATCTAATTAGCTGTATCCCCTTTTTTAGAGATTAGTTTTTTGCAGTATTTAATTAGTAATTCGTAATTAGTAATAATTCGTAATTAGTCATTGGTATTTGGTAATAATTAGTAATTAGTAATTGGAAGTTAGGACGTATAAGTTGAATTAAGAATGTGTTTTAGGGGTTAGTGATTGCGTATTGCACTGTCATGAACAACAGTACATTGGCAATGGTTGACTCACGCATGCTCTATAGTGGGTAGAAAAACCATTATAGTATTAGTATTATACACTACACAACGTGTAGGACACGCGTGTATACCGGTCGGCAACGAAGACGCGAGAAGAGAAAGTTACCGACCTCGCAGCTCAAGTGAGTTCTCAACTTGAATTATATTTTATATTCCACTTTAAATTACACTCACACTTTAAATGTTCAATAAAATTAAGACGAAGAACGTCTAAAACAATGCTTTGGTCTGATTTAAAGAATAAAGAGAAAACTATATTTCTTTAATAAGTATAAAAAATAATTATAAAGTAGATCTGCAAAAATACTTGACTAATGATCTGAATATAAATTAGTAAGAGAAAAGTACAAGATGCGTAAGACTCTGCCTCAGAAACGGTTTATAATCCAAGATTCCTATTACTGACATGTTATCGACATCGAGACCAGTCCATAGCTCAAGTGGTTTGTGTCCGTGCTAAGGTTCAAGAATCTTCTGGGAGCTTGCCGATGACGTCATAAAATTATATTTCGCAATTTTGAGTGAAGAATTTCACGTAAACAGCTTCAAGATTATTTATTATTTCAATTAGTACAGTCATCAGAGGAACAAGAAGTATTTATTGCTTTCTTCTAGATAATACATTTAGGGGTCATTCATTGTAAAGACCCATGGAAAAAGTATCACGCAGGGGGGTGGGGGTCTGAAGTTGCTGAAAAATGTATCACGTATTTTGTGAATGGCCCCTTAATAAAAACGTTCCTTTATTTATTTACTCCTCAATAACATTTTATGATGTCAGCAACCTAGAAACTTAGCACGGATATGAACCACTTGAGCTGTGGAATGGACTGGATGTCGTTAACATTTCGGTAATAGGAATCTTCGTTTAGAAACCCCCTTACGTAGTTTACCACGTCGGATGTTATTTTTTCTTCTCTCAAATTATTGATCTTTTTTGTTAATATACGCGCCTAGTCAAAAAACTAAAAATCAGTTAGTCTAAGATACTCAATACTTATTGAAATTCTTTTTCCTGTTGTTCGAGGATTTTTTATAGTTTAGTCTTTTTCTTAATGAAATATTTTATTTTTCGATGAAGCTATTGTCTTATATACTCAGCTTATCGTGTTATATAAAAAAATCCCTAATTGGGTCAATTTGAAATTGCATCAGTAATCTTCTATGAAACAAGCATAGTTGTGTTTGAGATCCACTGTTGCGACAAGGCTGCACAAAAGGTGAATGCATCGGCGCTTCCTACATTTACGCAATTGATCCCTCTAACAGTTTCAACGTTGATTCCACGTGTTTTTTTTTTGCAAATCTGGATGAATCAAACTCTTCTTTTACTTTTTCTGTCTTCACACAATGTTGTGTATTTAAAATACAACAATATTTCTTCTTCACTGGTTCTCTCCTAAGCTCATTCAAGTTTAGAAAATCTTCAGTAGAAGTTCAGAGTTTCACTTTAAAGAAAAAAGAAAGTAGTTATTATTTTATTTTATACATTTGTCCGAATCATTTTCTTAGATATTCAGGTTTTCTTTCCTGCCTATGGAGAGAGTAATTATTATAAGTCAATTTTCTCAAATACGGACCGAACCATTTTTTTTCTAGACAAGAGAATTTTTTTTCGAAAAATGTCATACATACATTTTTATTATTGTTGTTTATATTTTTCGCGAGGCAAATTTGTAAAATTCAATTTTTTTAACAAAAATTTCTCATCTGAGATAAAATAAAAATTTAGGCCCAATTCGAATGCTTTGATTCAAAATTGGTTCATTATAAAGGATCTCATAATAAAAAAATCCATTTATAGTAGCTTGCAATTTTTAATCAGTAAAAACGGATGCTTCTAATATTTACTCCTTAAGATAGTTCTTTCAAAAAGCTCTCTCTAGAAAAAATAGTTTTTCTGTGAATTTAAGGAGCAAAATAATATAATATCTGTTGATTCCATCAAATATAAAAAAACATTATTTTCAATGAAGAAATGTTAACACTTACAAAAAAATTCATTTTAACAATATTTTTTGCAACTTAATTTTTTCTTACTATGGCTTCTTACCAATTTTTGTAAAATGGTAAAATATTAATCAATGATAGCCTTTTTTTTCGGAAAGTATTCTGTACAGCTTTACTGTTTCCAATTTTGAAAATAATTTTTCTATGACTGAAATTGTTTGAAAAAATGGTTAAAAGACCAATTTTTCAAAATTGGAAATAGTAAAGTTTGTAGGAAATATTTTAATTTATCCATGTGGATGCATCGATCTGTTTAAAGCTTCACGTTTGATCACTGAAGTTAAGCAGTGCTTGGCTCGGTTGTACTCGGACGGGTGGCGGCGTTATTACTACGAAAGCCTTGACTCTCGAACTAATACTAACAATGAAATGAATAAAGATCATGAAAGATGTGGTGAAATACTATATGAACAATGCAAAAATGATAATCCTGGAAGTACCAGGACATTTTTATATGCCTGAAAAACCCTGGAAATGTAACGTAATTTTTTTAGGGAGATTTTTCGAGCATGCCTAAATTGTTTAACATTTTGATAAAATATTAAATTACAATGGTTTTTCATTTGTACAAGGAACTTCAAAGTATTGAATTTATACTGATTTCAATTAATTTATAACAAACAAAATTAATTTATAACAACATTTATAAAAAAGCTCGCAAAATTGTGCATATATTCCGATTTTTTAAATGTTGTGTACCCACTTAAAATTTAATCTGAAAATTTAATTTAATATAATTAAAAATTGCTGCAGAGTTTTATTATTCAATATTAACTAATTAATATATGAATTATTCAGTTACTTTTTTCTTTTTGATAAAGTAAGTAGTTCCAGTTTTACATTCTAATTTGATATCTAATTGATAAATTAAAAATGGAGGATCCAAATGGCAACCAAAATTGTTAGGTTTTTACTTATTTGTATAAAATTTGGTATTTATACTATAAAGTGCGTGTTTGTGGTCGTGGCGGAATTCTAAAATTTGCACATTTTTGCCCCAAACTTCGTAAAAGTCTTTTTTTGGCTCACTGATTTATAATTTTACGCCGAAAGTTCCAAATTCAATATGGCAGCCAAAATCGCTAAATTTTTACCTGCTTATGTGAAATTTTGTATAAGGGAGTTTTTGGCTCCACTAATTTAGAATTTGACACAAAAGTTCGAAACTCAATATGGCGGCCAGAATTTTCCAATTTTTACATATTTGTGGAGTTTTTGTGGTGGCTTATTTTGTAGAAAACTATTAATGATCTTAGTTGAAAATGTACCTTTTCAGGCTGGTAATTCAGCTATTTGGTTTAAAGTTGAACCATTTTGTTGAAAAATTAATTATTCTCTTGAAAAATCAACTATTTTGTTAAAATCATAATTTTGCGTCAAAAGTTCTAAAAAATCGCTGATTTTTTCCAAGTTTCAAATTCAAAATAACTGTTAAAATTCTTAATTTTTTACATATTTTCTGTAATTTGATATAAGGATTTTTTGTGGTCTTTGATTCTGAATGCGACATCCAAATTTACAAATTCAAAATGGGGTACCCAATATTGTGGCAACAATTATTATACTTTTATTTATTTTTCTGAAACTTGGTATAAGGTGTTTTTTGGGGTCGCCGATTTCTAATTTGATGTCACAAATTACAAATTTATTATAGCGGATCATATCTGTCGCCCAAAATTATTAAATTTTCAAATGTGTTTATAAAACTTGGTGCAAGAAGGCTTTTTCTGTCTCTGATATTGAATTTGACGTCGAAGGTTCCAACATGGCCGGAAAAATGGTTAAATGTTTACTTATTTGTCTGAATCTTGGTAAATCTTGGTTTTAGGGGTCGCTGATTCCGAATTCGATGTCAAAAATTACAAATTAGAAATGGCGGATCCAATATGGTGGCCAAAAATGGTCAACTTTGTACATATTAGTATCAAATTTGGTACAACCTTTTTTCGGTTCCCTGATATCGAATAGGGAGTCATTTAGTACCAAATTCCAGATTTTAAATGAAATCAACCTCTTATCAAAGCTAGATTTTGCTTGAATGTTTCTTTTACATTTTTTCGCTCGTTTGTTTTGAAATTGAAGATTGACCCTTGATCGTCAGCGAGCAGTGGCCATGAAATAATTGTTCGTCGCGTTTGACTCTGAGTCGTCCCTTTCAAAGTTGGATGGTTTCATTTGGGTGAAAGCTGTTCACCAGCCCTTGACCTTCCCTCGGCCGAATTCCAGCGACTCACCGAACTCGGCAAACGCTCATTTCGTAATTCGTAGCGCCAATTAAGGCAAGATTCGAGGTGGTGAAAGGTGCTTCTCTTACTCGCTTCAGAAGAGCCCAAACAATAAAAAACAACTGGGAATATCCCATGGATGACAAGACTACGAAAATGAAAGGATCAGCGGTCGTTTGACACTACGGGACAGCTTCTTCCGCTAAACTTTCCCCATTGTTTTAAAAAGCACTAGACGCGAACGTCCTCAGAGGTCGTTCAACTTTCTTCTGTTGACATTCGAAGATTCTCCATTCTTAAATTAGAATTCTTAATTTAAACTGTTCATAACAAAGTTTTTTAAAGATCGAAATGAAATTTGCTTTCTAACTGAAACATTTTATACAACAAATATAAAGAAGTTCACAAATCAAAATTGGATTTCCAATGCCAATTTAGCAAAAGATATCTACTTTTTGTTTAAACATTCTTTAAATGATGGTTATGAAATTTGCAATTTTTAAAAAGGTTCATTGTTTGGATTATTTACTTTTCTGTTTGCAAAATGTAATTATCTGCATTGGTTCTTTTCCATCAATCAAAAGAAAATACTAGGGCTGAAGATTCAGTTTTAAATTAATGTCACAAAAAAAAAGTTTAAAAGAAAAAATTACAAGTGAATGTAACTGAACTCCTACTTTTCCGCATTGAAAGCTTCAATTAAATTTGACAGTGTCACGCTTCGGAAAATCGCTACCTGCTTATTTCGATTGCGTAATAGTTAGATCGCACGATAATCATCAATAACCCCCGAATAATTATTTCAAGTCAAGGAGCAATTGCCTGCTTCGGAAATACCGGAATCTGATTTTATTTCACAACCAATTTGATTTAGGTCTAATGGGATGTGCGATACATTTTGAAATTAGGTAACTTCCCAGATTAAGTCGTCTCCTTCATTCCAGGAATGTTCTGAAACACTCTAAAAACGTTATTGGTTCATTAAAATCTTATTTTTTGCTGGAAACTTGTACTATTTTGGTACAATTTTCATTTTTCTTATTAAAAATGCAACTGTTGGGTTCAATATTAATCTGCTAAAAATTGATACTTTTTGTTTCAAATTAATTTGTTTGGTTGAAAATAAATCTGTTTTGGTTCAGAATTCATGTATTTTGTTCAAAATTCGTATTTTTTTTGCTGAATTCAACTGTGCTGATTTCGAATTCAAATATATTTTGGTTGAAAATTCTATTGATTTATAGAAAATTCGTGTTTTAGGTTTGAAATTTCATCTCTAATGGTAGAAATTTCACCTCTTTTGGTAGAAAGATATCTTCTCGTTTAAAAATGTATCTTTTTGTTTGAAAATTCAACCGTGTTGGCAGAAAAATCAACTATTTGATAAAGAAATAATTTATTTGTTAAAAATACATTTTTTTGGATTAAAAATTCATCTGATTTTGTAGAACAATTGTCTCTTGTGCTTGATGGTTCTTGCTGAAAAATTCATCTTTTTGTTTGAAAATTTAATTATTTGGTAAAAAAGGTATGCTTTTTCATTAAAAATGCAACTACTTGGTTGAAAGTTAAACTATTTTGTTAAACATTTATTTGTCTAAGTAGTCACCTCTTTGATTGAAAATTTAACTATCTTATTGAAAATTTTTCTTTTATTTTTTGTTGAAACTATCTTTTTTATTTGACAATTTAACTATTGCATTTTCGTTTGAAAATTAAGCCTTTATAAGTTCAAAATTCAAATGCATGAACATTCGTTTTATTTTGTGAAATTGATATATTGATATATTTTGAGGAAAATTGTACTTTTCAGATTGAAAATTAAATTGTTTTGGAAAAAATGCTTTGACTTGGAAATTCAATTATTTGTTGTTTGAAGCATTTTACATTGAATTTGAGGTGAGATATACGTAAATTATACTTGCAAGAATTCATTTCCGTACTATCCTCCTATCTTCGTGAAAAGAACCCCTATTTTCCCTGTTGTGGGAGAATTTTGGGCCCTGAAGTCTATATAGTTACTTCTAGGCTTATTTTTGTTTTTAAAGAAGTTTTCAGTCCAACAAATGACATATTAGGAAGTGGTAATTGGGAAACATTGCGAGGTTTTAGGAGTTTGATGGAGGTCGCTATACCTTAAGAATTTTCGAAAGTAAATCGTGCCAGTTGACTCTAACGATGGAAGATATGCCCAGGCAGGCCGAAGATGGCTGGAGAAAGGTCAGACCGACGAGGAAGTACCAGCATACAATAATAAGTAATGAACACTTTCTACACTATCTCTAAATCCTCTTCGTACAGTGCACACCTAAATGGAACGTGACGTAGTTAATGTGAATAAACTAGCAGATGTGCTAAGCTAAGCATCCAGTTTCAACTGAAGTGCTCCAGATAAACTCTCGGAAACAGATCCATCCTTTGAGAGAAAATCATTCACGTCAGCTAGATTCACATTTCACGAATAAATGTTTGTTTTCAATTAGAAAAATTCCAAATTTGTAACCCTATCAAAATTTTCTTTAGAGTTAAATAACTGAGTAGAAGGCAGTGTTAAAAATTTTCGCGATGGTCAATTTGCACCAGCTACCTGTGTACTGTTGCCCCCACTACGCGGCTTCACCTCACACAACCAAACTGTTGCCCCCGACTCTCGTGAATAGAAGTAATTTGCCAATATAATTTTTGAAATATACGAATTATAAAGATTTAAATTATATTTTATTTGACTTAGAAAGTTTAAAATCAAAGAAAAAATGTTCAATCTTTTTTGACATAGACAAATTTAGGGCTCATTTAATATAAGGGATTCCCACGAGTGGCGGCAACAACAGTTTTACTGCGTTTGGGGTAGCCGCGTAGTGGGGGAGACTATACAGGTAGTTGGTACCTAATATTCTTCTTCTTGTGACATCCAAAACCAGAAAATTTTTCAGTATATTCTACTTAAATGAGCTGCAGTAGATTTAATTTATTGGTGCAATATTTTACTTGCGACAATTTCAGAAATTTAAGTTCTTTCTAGCCTGGTCCCTGGAACCTCATTAAATCAATCAAGTCAAGTATACTGAAAAATGTCTGGATGTTTACGTCACATAAAATTGAATATTTATTGTATGTACTTATATATTTCTTAATCACCAAGTGCTACATTGCAATTTTTTTATATTTCGTACTTTATGGCTCATTAGATACAAAAGAATCCCACCAGGGGTTGGCGAAAACAGTTTGGCATTCAAGTACTTAGTTTATAGTTGAACTACTTTGTTAAAAATTAATTTTATTGGTTGAAGATTTAACTAAGTTGTTAAAAAATCGGCTTTTTCTTAAATCAATTTTCTTAAATTGAAAATTAGCTATTTCGTTTTTTGCTGAAAATTGAATGTTTATATTCGAAAATTCAAATAAGGAAGACCAGTCTATAGTAAATAATATATCTACATTAGATAAGCTAAATATTAAATTTAAATTGAAGTCCGCAAGTAAACTCTCGGAAACAGATCCTTTGAGAGAAAATTATTGATGTCGGCTAAGTACATATTTCATGAATAAATTTTGTTTATAATTATAAGCATTCCAAATTTGCAAGTCTAGCAAAAGCTTTTTTAAATTTGAAAGTTTTTTACAGACTTGATAATGTTTCTCTTACTCTCCCTTTTTAAAAGAATTTCTCTTTTTTCCATGCTTCCAATAATATTCCCTTTTTTCTGATTTTTGCGTTTAAGTCCTAAACTGGGAAAAAAGATTATTTAAATCAAATAAATGCAGTACTGAGTACGTCTAAATAAATCTGTGTTGATCAAAATAAATTTGTCTTATAAAAAAAATGATGTTTTCAATTGAAAAATATAATTTCTTGACATATGAAAATTTTTTTTCCATCTAACAAAAATTTTAATTGCACGTATTCAGTACTATATTCCTTTAGCTTAAGTAATTTTTTGTGTCTGAATGTAATAAAAATTCCTCTTTTTGGTTGAAAATTAATCTATTTTGGCTAAGGATTCAAATATTTTGTTGAATATTTGGCTTTTTTCGTTTTATTCAAAAATTAATTATTTTCTTCAAAATTCACCTTTGTGTACGTAAATTAAATTATTTTTGTTTTGTTTGAAAATATATAAGTTTTAACTGAAAATTTAACGTTTGAATTTTTGGTTGAAGATTGGGCAATTTCATTTAAAAATTCATCTATTTTGTTGATAATTTATCTTTTTAGGCGAAAATTTTAATTTGAACAATTCAACTTTATTTATTATTTCGAAATTAGAATATTTGGTAGAAATGTATCTTTTTCATTTAAAAGTTTAACTTTTTGGTTGAAAACACATTTTTATATGTTGAACATTGAACTGTTTGTTTAAAAGTTTAACTGTCATGTTGTAGATATAATTGGTTTTTTTTTTAATTTGTTAAAAAATTTAACTATGAGGTTTGAAAATATATTTATTTGGTTGAAAAATCGTTATTGTGGATTGAAAATTTAATTATTTTGTTATAAATGCTACTTTTTGTTTCATAGTTATATTTTTTGTCGTAAATTCAACTGTTTGGTTGAAAATTCAACTAGTTTGTTGAAAATCGAATTATTTTGTTGAAAAGTGTTCTCTTTTATTTGTGAATGCAACTGTTTTGTTGAAAATTCGTATTTTTTGGTAGAAAATTTGTCCTTTTGTATCAAAAATTCATTTTTTTCATAAATTTTTTCTAAAAAAAATTTAAAACAAAATCTTTAAATATTTTCTTTTATGCTGTAAAGTCGCTTTATATGTTTGAAAGTTATTTAAAATTAAAAGAAATTTGTTGATAAAATTCAAAGGAAACTGTTTTTTAGAAGAAGTATAGATTTGGTTACATAAGGTCCAACTTTCTAGTAAACTTCAATTCTTCCTTAAAGCCGTGA
>JAWWLR010000165.1:23947471-23962059 GCA_035041075.1 Acraspis erinacei | reverse complement strand
TAACTGGGACGACAGGCTCTCCGTCTTCTTCTTCATCTTTTATTTAATCTGAAGGAATCATCTTAATCTGTCTGATCTGACTCCTATAACTCCTGGAATTATTTGCTTATTAGCAAAAACCCTAACCTTACCTAACGTAATGTAACTAATGCATGCATTTCACCCACGGTGCATGATTAGACATCTAACGTACAATGGCAAGATAGACATATCACAATTACAATACCGGTTGACAGTGAAACTAACCATGGTACGCACTTATTATCCGGTTATGTACCTTCCTGGAACAGGCTTCATAAATAAGTCTCTTTAAAATTGCACGGAAGTCATTTATTATTCCGAGCATGTTTCTAGACTCGAAATTAGCAGCTTTCATGTTTTTATGCCTAATAATTAGACACTTGAAAGTCCTTCGTTTAAAATTAAAAAATGAGAGTTGGTTGTACTTTTAAGTTAGTCTGTTTTAAAATTGAAGCAGCTATGATTGCAATGCCGCCTACCGTTCTAAATGCGCAACCAACCTCCCTAAATGCCCGATAACTCCATAACTGCCTGTCCTCCCTGCCGACTATCCATGCCACAATGCAACAAAACATTTACATTTAAAGATTTAATAATTTTTTTCATATGTATGAGATTAATTTTAAGGCAAATTAAATGAATTTAAATATAATGTTATTCCATTAATTGATTTTCAAGGTGCTTACTGACTGGGAAATTCGAAAAATAGCCGCAAATTATATTGAGACTTAGGGCAAATTTAAATTTTGATATATTTTAAGAGAATAGAACAATTTTCTTAAGATTTTTAGATAAATTATTATTTGACATTTTATTATTAAAAATGAATTTTAAGAAATTATTCGAAAATATTTCAAAATATTTCCAAATTGCCAAAAAAGAATGCAGAAAATTTTAAGGCAATTTTTCTATTTATGCAGAATTTTTTTCCTAATTTTGGTTAAAATATCATTTTTAAGGATTTTAATCATTTTCAAAGATTTCTTTAAATTTTAGGAATAATTCGAGTCAGTTTAAAAGATGTTCAAAACTTGTTCTCCTTACATAGAAATTTTACCTATTTTATTGAAAATTCCTTTATTCTGGTTGAATACAACTGTACTTTGTTAAAAAATCATTAATTTTTGTTTTTGAAAATGTAACTATTTTTTAAAAACTCTTCTTATTTGCTTTGAAAATTTATTTTATTAAGTGAAAATTAAACTAATTTCTAGTTGAAAATGTATCTTTTTCAGTTGATAATTCATGTATTTTGTTAAAAATTAATCTTCTTTGGTGGAGAAAGAATGCTCTTTAATAAAAATTCATATTTTTTGTAGAAAATTAAATTACTTGTTTGAAAATGATTTTTAAAACATTTTTTTTCGGATTAAATATTCAACTGATTGTTAAAACAGTTTATTTTGTCAATATATACATATTGACGATATTTTTTATCTTTAAATTGAGTCAGATTTCTCAAATTGGAACATCCTTACATTTTACAGTAAGCCAATATTTTCATCCTCTTTTGGGTTTAAAAGAAAAACTTTTTTATTGTAAATCGTCGAATCTTCAACCTCCACGAAAGACCATTTTTATATGGAGCACGTTTCTTTCCCACGATGAAATCCGCCTCATTGATCTGATCGAGCGAGATCATCGATCTACGACATCGAACCTCGCCAAGGAACAAGCATTTGCATTTAGAACGGGAACAATATTTTTCAATTGCTATTGAATCCAAAAAATTGCATCTCATTGTTGACTTAAAAATTGATTGATTTATTGTTATTTCATTCATTGATTATTCCGATTTGAAAGTGTATGAACATCAACATTTTCAATCAGGTTAATCAAACCTGAAAGTTTCTATTTAAATTAAATTTCTAATTTAATTCCTGGTTTCAAAAAGTTACATCTCCTCGAAAGACGTCTTTAATGCACTGAAGACTGAAAATTCTTTCTGTCATTCTTAAAATGTTTCCTATGAAAAAAACAAACATAACTTTCTCTGGGGAAACATAATGACTATCGAAAAGAGATTATATGTCATGAATAAACCAACTCATCATCAACATCGATTTGATGGAAATTAAAGATTAGAAAATGAGATTGTAGTTTTAAAAAAACAAAAAAATCTGATTTGCTTCCTGACCAAAAAATTTGATTTTAATGTCGTTTTTGAATTTGGGTTTTCGTCCAAACGTCTTGGTTTAAAATTTTTTCTCTCTTGACTGATTAAAATTTAAATCTTTTTTAATTGAAATGACAACTATTATGTTTTTCGTTAGGATCTAATTTTTTTAACTGCAATTTTTTTTTTGAAAATTAAGTTATTCTCCCAAAAATGTAACTTTTGAATGTTTTGTCTAAAAGTTATCGTTTTGATTATAAATTCATGTATTTTGTGGGAAATTAAACCTTTTTGGTAGAAAATGAATACTCTTTCTTGAAAATTTAACACATTGGTTACAAATATTATTATTTTCTTGACTGAAAAATGTTTCTTACTTAAAACGTCAAAACTTGTTGAAAATTCTTCTTCTTTAATTGAATTCGACTGTTTTTTATTACAGATTGAAACTTTTTTTATTCGAAATATCAACTACAATATTTTTAGTTAAGAATTCATCTCTTTGGTTAAAAATTCGTTTTTTTTTTGGTGTCGCAAATTTGGATTTTGCTTCATCGAAATAAATTCATACTATTAGTATTTGAAATATATACTGAATTTTAAGTGTGAGAAGATGATATAAACTTTACAAAAACATATTATTAAAATTCAAGAACGTTAGGAAAAAACTGAAGAAATAGTTATTTCTATTTTTAGGATTATTTTTTTATTTAATTACTCTATGGTGAACAAATATTTGACAATATCTTGCTATATATCTTGCCAAAGCTTTATAAATTAAACTTATTAATTAAAGCACTGTTAACTTGCATCATTAAGAAATTACTTATCCTTCAATAAAGTTATATTCACAAATAAAATAAAAAAAACAATTATTTAATTTTAGAAGGACTAAGCAAAACATTATTCACCTTAAACTCCCTATATGAAAGATTATAGCTGGAAAAAACTTATTTATTATTATTTTTTGTTATAATAAATTCTATTTTTTGAATTGAGAAAATTTGGAAGCTGTACTGGGCACGGTCCAGCGGGGGTCAGAAAGGTTTAAATGGTCGCTACCAAAGAACTTGAATCTTGACCCAGAAAGCGTGCCCGCCGCACGGCCGACAGCCGATCGAGGGCCACTTTTTATTTCGCGGTCATGTTCAGCAGTCGACAACGCTACGACAGCTCCGCGGTCATGCGTTAGTCATACCGCTTTTTATATCAGAGGAAAATCTATCGCATTATATTAGCATGGGTGATCAGTGGTCATTAGGGTGGCCCTTATTTATATTGTTTAAAAAAATAATTTTTAATAACCGTCTTTTGCAATTAACAATCACAGTTTCTGATTTTCATCACCAGTGTCCGATGCAGCTTTTTTGACGAGTACTAAAAAAGAAGTGCTCATTAATTCTGATCACTCTGCGAAGTTTTCCACCTGGGGTGATTACTAGGTAGAGTGGTCACTCGGAAGAACCTAAAATTTATTTCTTCTGAATATCCGTTTCCTCGCCTTTCAAAGTGATTCGTTGGCCATCGTTTTTATTATTATAAAATTTTATTAAGAATTTATTTCTTGTAAGAATCGCAAAATAGGTATATAATATATATGATATGCGTCTTATAATGAAAGTGAACAATTTGATTATTTGCTTAAATAATTGTTAAACTATTTAAACAATACGTATAGCTGATTGAAAATAAATAGAAAAATCGTAGCCGATTGTATTCTGCGCTCATTCGTGATAGTTTAAATTGATTCAGTGAATATTTTTAATAAAAAATAGTTTCATTCAACCAGAAAGACCAAGCTTCAACCAAATATACGCATTTTTAACAAAATAGTAGAATTTTAAATAAAAATTATGAAGAAAAACATGATATTTTAAACAAAATGATCAATCTGTAACCAATAAAGTAAAATTTTAATAAAAATTATTTAAAAAATTTTTGAAATATTCATCAAATTCATGGTCTGTAGCAACGAATTTAAAAATCGTTTAATTATGCTTTATATCATATTAATTCTTTCAATTATTTGATACTTATAATACGATTATATTTGAGAATATTATGGAAGCATACACATCCTAAAGGCTTGCACATTCACGAATGATTTTCCTTTTGTAAAGTTACTTTTATACATTAAAGAATATTTTTATTTAATTTTATACATTTATAAAAAGTACCATTTATACGAAGATATTTATAATAACTGAAAACACATTATTTATAATTACATCCGGTTATTGCTGTATGCTTATTGTTTTTTTTATTTTCCAATTCTAACAAACATGATTATTGGATATCTTACTAAATTTGGCGACGCAATCAAATCTGATAATTTAAAAGATTGTTTTTTTGTTGGGCGATGTATAATAATAATTTTTCGTGCAATATTTATTGCTCTATGGAAGGTTTCTATTGCAGTAAAGATGAGCAGGATTATTTTTCACATAAAACTTTACTGTACAATTAATAAATTAGTGGAATGTATGACATACTATTTCTTTTTAAAATTTAATGGCTAAGTAAGTTGTGCATGGATTGCGCGCCAATGTAAAATGATTAAATATTCAATTTAATTTTTCACAATGTACAATAATCATAAAGTGCAAAAAATATTATGAATGATTTAAAATTTACAGTGGCGATAAATGTATTCCTTGCCTTTAATTTACAATCAATAATTTATTTGTAAAGAGTAAAATCGAATAATTATTTCAGCTTGTGACCTAAAAGAATATTTTTTTATTTAAAAATTAATTTTTATTATTTCCACATTGATGATTTGTTATAAAATATTGATTTACAAATGTAATAGTTTCAAAAAAGCGCGCCATTTACATCTAATGAGACTGTCAGTTCAACGCATGTGCAGTACAGTTGGGGAGCCGAATTGAGCGTTCTCTCTCATATAAATCAAACTCAAACACAAATTATATCAGATGGCACCACTCACTCTTGAATATTAAAAAAAATTATTATATTTACTAAATACTAATTTGGACATTTATTTTGTGTTTCAGGTACGTATGACTCATACAGTGGATTATTTTCTATTGAAAAATAGAACTTGATGATTGGATTGGTATGTAAAAGAAGGTATTGCACAATGAAAGCCTCTTAAATCAACATTTTTAATTTGAACTGACTTTTTCGATTGAATTGAAACAAAAACCATAAAATACTTTTTGAAAAATCAAAAAACTTAGACGATATTCAAAGTTGAAAATTTTGTACTTTTTAATAACTTTCATAATTTTGGTGATTTTAATGATGTAAAGATGTTTCCTTTTTATTTCCGTATCAAAAATTCAAAAATATGGTAGAAAATTAAACTATTTGGTTTAAAATTGATGTATTTTGTGGAAAATTGGTCTTTTTTAGTATAAAATTAATCTTTTTTGGCAAAAATAATAAATCATTTTGGTTTAAAAATCAAATTCTTCACTGAAATTGTAACGCTTTTGTTAAAAATTAATTTTTTTACTACGATTTATCACTTTAGATAAAAATTATTCTCTTTCGTTGAAAATCGAACTATTTTTTTGAAATTTTTTTTTTAATGGAAATAGATATTTCTTAGTAGAAAATTTAACTATTTGGTTGAAAATTCATCTTTTTTGGACCATTTTCTGTCATTATAAATGATAATAAAACTTTTTTAATGATCAATCATTTTTGTTCGATTGAAATCTGTAATAAAGAAAAAACGAATCAAACGAAAGTCCTCTCGTGAGTTCTTCCGTTATAATATACCATTCATTGTCGAGTTTCACTCTCAATAGAGGCGAGCCTTGTGGATAACGGAACCCCGTTAGCGCCGAGTTGGGTAGACACCATGAGGAAGAAGGGAAAACTAGTTTTGTAAGCCAGTGGGACTTGCGGTACCTAACGTAAAACGTCTTTATGCCTTATGCAGTATTTACGGTACAATTTGTAACTTCCAACCCGATAGATACAGAGGATACTGCATAACACAAATTACTAATTTAATAGTTAAATGCAGAATTACACCTTTTTGCTCTTTTTTTAATTCCTTTTTTTTCAGTAAGAAAATTCAACGCCTTTGGTTGCAAGTTTCTTCTTTTCCTCTGAAAAGTGCACTATTATATTTTTGGTTCAGAATTCATCTCTTTTGGTTGAAAACATCATTATGTTGCTGAAAATTAAATTGTTTTGTTGCTCTTTTGTTAAACATTAGTTTTTTTATAGAACATTTCTCCTATTGGTTTGCAAATTCATTTTTTTTTGTTAAAAAAAACGTTTTTGTTAAACATTAGACTTTTTAGATTGAAAATTCGTCCTTTTGGATAGGAAATTCCTACTTTGGTATTAAAAATCCATTTTTCTTGGTAAAAAATGCAACTGTTTTGTTGAACATTTTCTTTTAGTTGAATATCTCATTATTTTTTTGGAACTTCAATTATTTTGTTAAACAGTTTTTTTCTAGTAAATTCAAATGTTTCGTTAAATTTTCGTACCTAATTAATGATTCATTGAATAGTACTTTGAAGTTTCATTCTTAGAAAGACCGATCAATTTCTTGCCACTGGTACGCGCATTGATTTCATTGTCTCATGATATTTTAACGGAAATTTATTTCTGTGGATTTATTTTCAAAGTGAGGAAATCGATGGGAGGAAAATGAGACAATTTTCTGTGGAATCTGATTTGGAAACATCACGTTTAGTGACATATTTAAAAAAGGATTATCTATGTGTTAACAAAAAAGTCTGATTATTAGTACCTTTTTCCAGGTGCCGCTATTCGTACCAAAAAATTTTGCTTTACCTACCGTAATTCCGGTACATGTAGCCACGTCCATTAAAAAATTTTGATATTCCATGAATTTATATTCGGATTGTCAAAAGAGAAATGTGAGGGCATTATAATAAAATTCTAAATAATTTAAATTCATTCATTGTGAAGAAGATCAAAATGCAGAGGAATGCGAATATTCGTGCCAGAAATAGAATACACGCTGCTAGAGAAGTTTAATTCCTTGAAAAAGGACAGTTTGACCCGAATACGCGATCAAACGATGAAGCACCAAGCATTAAATTCCCTAAATCTCGCTCTTCCACTCTTTGAAAGTGAAAAACGTCTACTTGGCAAAGCATTAAAATTATCGCCTTTTTTCTTCTACAAGAGCATTTAAAATTATTTTCATTCAAAAATAAGTTCTAATCGATGGGGAATCATATTAAATCTCGAAAAAAAATTTAAGTGAAAAGTCAGGGATTTAAAAAAAATCTTGCAAAAGTAAGGGAATTTTGATAAGAGGCTCTTTAAATACCTATGCAGGATAATAAATTAAAAATAATAATAAAGGATTCTACATTAAAAATTTTACAAGAATAAGATTCTGGTATTCGATCATTAGTGATCAGGGAAAAAGGAAAATTGTTCAAGGAAAATTAGGGAACTTCGAAACTGAAGTTCTGCAGCAACCATGGGTATAATATTTTTGTTACTAATTTATTTGCCTTATATCTATATTTCTTTTTTTTCGCATCTGCTTCCTTCTCACAATTATATTTTGTGTTAAGATCTTTATTGTTTTGTTGAAAATTTAAAAATTTTAAAAAAGTCTTTTTGTTTCGATGATTCAACTATTTTGTTGAAAACCTTTTTTGGTTGAAAATTAAGTTACTCGATTGAGGGTTCAAGAACTTGGTTAAACAATCATTTTTTGTTTATAGGTTCATCGTTGTAGTTGGCAATTCATATATTTTGTTAGAAATGAAGTTGTGCATTTGAAAATGTGAATTGAAGGTTGATTATTTTAGTTGAAAAGTAAACTACATTGTTGAGAATTGAGCAAACGAACAAAACTTGATAAATACAGTTCAGTTAAATTGTCAATATTTAAGGATATTTTGTAGCTTGCAATCCATTCATAAAAATTAAATTACCAAATAACTATTATTGTTGGTCAATTTAATACTAGATTGAAGTTATTGAATAAATAAGAATGATTTTATTAACTGTTGATTCAGCAAAGGCATATTCCACTGATTATTTTTGTTATAATGATATAAATGTATACTTTCTTATTTAAATACGACCTCGGAAGATAGTTCTGAACATGATTATTATATTTTCAATTAAAAAATAAGATCTAAAAGTTTCTTCAAATTATATATTGTAAGAGAAATATTTCAGAATATTGATAAATTTTAAACATTGTTTATATATTTCATGGATAAACTTTTGATTGTTTCATGGAAAGATGTTTAAACCGAGAAGAAAAAATCTTTATTTGCGAACTGATATTTGATAGTAAAATTGGTAACGTTCGAAACATGTTTCATAGATAGACGCTGAAACCGAGAAAAAAATATTTTTAATCTCCAACTTAGGTTTGATAAACGAACTGCAGATATTCCAAACATGTTTAAGGGACATTAGTTTACATGTTTCATATGTAGGCTTTGCAACCGAAGAGAAGCAAATTTTATTTACAAACTGAAGTTTGATAATCAATTTGATGATATTCCAAACATATTTTTCTGTAGACTTTGAAATTGAGAAGAAAAATTTTTATTTGCCGTCTTAAGTTTGATAACAGAATTGATGATATTCCTAGCATGTTTTATGGATAGAGGTGTAAATGTTTCATATACAGACTTTAAAACCAAGAAGAGACCAAATTTGGTTTCCGAATTGAAGTTTAATAATCTAATTGATGATATTCTAAACATTCTTTATTGTTAGACCTTTACATGTCTCATTTATAGACGTTGAAATCAAGAAGAAAAATATTGTTCCTGCCAACTGAAGTTGGATAATCGAATCAATGATTTTCCAAACATACAGAAATAGACATCTCAATTTTTCAAAAAATGGTTTCATCACGTTTTGTTTGCTTGTTCCTGTCTTTAGAGCTTATCAGAATCTCTGCATTTCCCAAGTGAGAGTGTGAACGTGTTACCATGGATATCAGGAAGGTCAAAATGGTTGGAAAATAGTGTTTGTATGTTCATTTTGCTCGACTCAATGTGATTGCTGCATCGATTTACGATCCTGATCGTGGAATTGCAAGCGATTGTCGGAGCCATTACTTTTCTCAGGACTCGAGGTTTATCCCCGCAGGAGAGCGGGAATCGTAATTAGAATTAACAGAGCGATAGCTGGTTACTTTTGAGGTCAGGGAGACAAGCCGTAGGAGATCCTTGTGACGCCTCATACCAAAGAGTCATTCAGCTGATAACCTTCATCCTTCATCACTCGATGATCCTTCAATCAGGACTACCGCGCTTCAAACGGTACCGGAAGTCCAGAACAAGGATTTCGTTTTCAATTTCGAATTCTAACATATGTACACTTCCCGTCTTCAAATGAGCTCTTTTCCTCAATCGTTTGTTTCCGTGTTTAATCCGATACCGAAAAAAGTGATACCGAAATTACAGGGTTCCTACAGAGTCAGGACAACGTGAAAGAGGTATGGAAATTTAAAAAAGACTCTGTAAAACGAATTTTGAACCAAATATTTCAATTTTTAATCAAGGTGATGAATCTTTAGCCAAAATAATGCATTTTTAACAAAGTAGGGGAAACCTCCTGACAAAGGATAATGCTACCTACAGTGCAAATATACGTAAATTAATTCATTAACATTTATCATGTCTTCACTATTAATTAAATTAAATTAATGTTTAACATACTTCAGTATTTTCAATTAATTATTATCCAGTGTAGGTTGTATCCATTGTAGGGAGGTTTGCCCTATTTCCAATTGCAAAAAATTAGTGAAATTTTCAACCAAAAAAGATCGAATTTAAAGGAATTGATCAAATTCAAATGATTTAGAAACAAAGTTACTAAAATTAGTGACATATTACAAATCAAGTATGAAATATTGTACATAAAAATTCGAATAAAAATAATTTCTAAGAACAATTTCATATTTTATAAAGTATCTGTTTAGAAATAGTAATGTTCTGTAAAATGAGTATGATGGATTACTTAATCCTAAGTACTTCTTTTCCATACAAGTTTGCTTCCTTGCTGGGTTTATTAAATACATAAGCTTTTTAGACCCTTCAACCGAAAACAGCAATTTTGTGACGAGAATTAAAATTGGTACATATAACAAAATTGCAGAAAGGTTGAAAAAGGGGGTCTATTGAACAAAGATTTTAACTTTATTATTTTAATTATTTATTTTTATTTGGTTTATTTTCTCTACAAATTAGCATAAAATTAGAGGATGGCAGTAGGTCTGGCAAAAGCTGGAAAACAGGGAAATTTCATGAAATTTTACAGGTTAGCGAAAATATAGGCGTTTTGAGAAACATCATACAAAAGTCAGGGAATTTCTATGAGACGCACTTTAAATAACTGTTAAAAATAATAATTTTGAAATTTTTAATTCTAGATTGGAAATTGTTTAATTCCGTTTATAAAGGGTCGTATGGTCATTGAAAAAAAGTTATTTTTTTAATTAACAATTTTATTATTTGGTTGACAATTCAACTATTTTGTTGAAAACCCATCCTTTGTTATTAAAAATTTAACTATTTTATTCAAAATTCGTCTTTTGGATTGTAGATTCAACTATTTTGTTGAAAATTCGTCTTATTTGGTTGAAAATAAAATTGATTGAAGGTTGGAACACTTAGTTACAAAAATTATTTTGTTTTTTAAAGATTCATCATTATAGTCGAAAATTCACCTTTTTCGTTAAAAATTATTTTGTTTAATTGAAACTTTGATTATTTCAGTTGAAGATTCACTGTTTTGCACAAAATTCGTCTTTTGGCTTGAAAGTTTTAAAATGTAGAGGAACTTTTTTTTGTTCCTTGAATGTAAAAATCTTTATTTATTAGACATTTTTCATTTTTATTTGAAAATTCATTTCATTGGTTGAAAATTGGACGATTTTGTTGAAAATTCGTTTTTTTTCAAATTTAAAATTAATTTCCTTTGTTTGTTGAAAATTTAATTTTTTCATTCATGGTTGATAATTGGTGTTTTTTACTTGAAAACTCAACTAATTTTGTGAAAATTTTCTGCTTGGTTACAATATCAATTATTACATATTTTGTTGAAAAATCATCTTTGTAGGTTAAAAATTGCACTATTTGGTTAAAAGTTAAACTATTTCGTTGAAAATTAAGCAATTAGTTAAGAATTTTATTTGTTTACGTTAAAATTCAACAATTTGTTAACAAATTTAATTATTTCATTGAGAATTAATTTATCTTGTTGATAATTGAACTATTTCGTTAAAAAGGCATCTTGTTAGGTCTATAATTCAACTGTTGTTTCTGGAAAATTGATTCTTTTGATTAGAAAATTTATCTTTTATAGTAGAAAAGTTGATATTGCTTAGTTGAAATAAATAAATTTTTTATTTCCGTGTATAAAAGATTCAATGTTGAAAATGCCACACGATAAAAATGCACTTCTTTGAATATAAATGGTCAGGAAAAATGCAAAATTAGTCAGGGAAAAATCATGAAAAAGTTATGAAATGTTGAAAATGAAGTTTTACGGGCACCTTGAATCAGGAATATAGAGATATAAGTTTCCAAACTTAATTTAGGAATTATTTTAATTGGAGTATAATTTTATATAGGTTTTGTTATTGGCTCTGTAGTTTCTCTCTGATGTCAAAATGCAAAAAAATTGAACGGATCTCATTTGAGAGACCATGAGAGAGTCGAGTTGTTTTATCGAAGATCAAAACACGTCCAGGTCTGTTGACCGTGGACTTAACTCCCTATGTATATAGCCGATGACGCATTTTGGAAGGTGAAAGTTTATTATTTTTTTTTTTTGATTATCGAACATCGTGGCCTAGACCGTGCAGGAATAGACAAGACGAACACGTGTGGATAAGACTTTCTCTTTTTAAGCGATTGAAAACATTTTGACCCGCTTGTTGCAGGCTCAAATAAAGCGGAATGAGAAATCGCAACTTAACTTAAAAGTCATTGACGAAAGAGTCAATGCCCGCAGTCTGTCGATTTCTGTTTCTTCATTTCAGTATTTTTATTAATTCTATCTCCCGATATCTTTTTTTCATTTTTATATTTTTATTTATTCAAATAAAGAAATTTATTCATTTATTTATTATTCACTGTACAGAAATGTAGGAATAGAAACTTTGAAGTATTCAAAAATTGTAAAATTTCGAATAAGCTGTTTTAAATACAAAAAGTAAGGTCTTCAAAAATGACAAAATTTTAATCGTAAACAATAGAAAGACAACATTTTCTATTAAATTGTTAAATCTTTAAGCGAAAACACGAACTTTTAATTTAAAAAAACTTTTGAACAAAGTGTTGAATTTCCAACAAAATAATTAATTCCCCAACCAAATAATATTTTTACAAAAAGAGATGAATTTTTAGATAAGAAAGATTTTTCATTGAAGAAAGAAAAAAAGTCAACCATGTAATAACATGTTCTACTGAAATAGTTGAATTAATAACCCAAAAATAGGAATTTTCAACAAAACAGTTTGAAATATGTAGCTGAATCCTCAAGCAGATCAGATTTCACAAAAACAGATGAATTTTTAACTGAAAAATTCTTTTTATTTAAAGAAAAAGAGTTTCAATCAAATTGTTGAATTTTCAAGGCAAAAGCCGAGAAACGAAGATATCAACCAAATTGTTGAATTTTCAGGCCAAGAAATCAAATTTCTCCAAGACAATCGAATTTGTACCAAAAAAGTTTCTAATTTCTAACTTCAAAATAGGAATTTTCAACTAAAAAGAATGACTCATCAACCTTAAATTTAAGAGGAAACTCGATTTAATAGATTTTGACTTTGCAAATCCGAATATAAACTTTCTTTGAACGTTACATAAGTGGCGAAGTTATTCTATGTAAAAATTCAATTTTCTCATCCGGTTCATCAAAAGCAATAAGACAAGTGCAGAGAATTATTGAATTATTTAATCTTCTGCAATGTAATATAACCTAAGTTAGAATAAAAACAAAAATAATTTTGTTTCAGTATAGTCGAAACGTAAGTTATTTTTGTTGTAAAAATTGATTATTAAATTATCCATTAACATTCTGATCCTGTCTTATTATTTTGAATGAACCTTATGACCTAAATAAATTTCTACACACAAAAACTTTGAAATGTCATTTGTTTGAAGAAACATCTTTTTAGCACAAGAGGACATTTCTGCGAGTGAAGGGGTAGAAAAATCCTTCCTCACCTCAAGTCCCCTCTTAAGTCGCATACAATTTTCTCCTTGTGCATCGACTGCACGGAAAGCAAGTGCAAGTGTATGTGGCTAGGCTCTAACTTCTAAGCAACCTCTCGACTAGTTCCCCTACTGGAGAACGGAGTTTGCAACAAGCGCTTCGCGTTTATTGAGGAGGGTTCATTCTCTTCCACTTCCACCAGCTCCTCCGAGCGTGGCGCGGTACCGCACGACGACGACTGTGCGCTTTGCTTTGCCCGTGGCCGCCGCTGTCCCAGTCGTCGCCCTACTTTGTCGAAGCCAACTCTGCCCCGACGCTTGGAATACCGCGCCACGTTCTGCAGCGGCTCCTCGGGTTTCCCATTTTCGTTTTCCTCGCATTCTCGTTTCATCCCGATTCGCGGATGTGGCGCGCGCAACATTTCGACCTTCTCAGGAACATCCACGTGGTTCATTCCGATCAGCGACCGCCAAACCGGGAACCACTCCGGCGACCCCGACCTTTCACCCCCAAAACTCTCTGAAACTCTCCATCACTTCCCCGAGAAGAATAGTGCAAAAATCATCAATTAGTGAACTGGAGGCTGATGAGGAGGAACTAATCAGCTAGAAGATGACCATCCATATTTCTGATCTCAAAATATCCCACCTCTGTGATCTCCTCGACTGACCCTTTTTTCCTTTTTCACCAAAGCTCACGATAAACAATGAGTAAAAAGGATACTACTTGAAGTTCATCTGCGGAACCAGAAATACTCTGCGACACTGCCACCACGAGAAAGCGCATCGATCGGTGCAAGCTCGCTTATCGACTTGGAACCAAAAGTGCTTCACTGCCTCCTCAGCCACCACTTTAAACACCAACCTCGCCAAATGAGAGCGGTCATTGTCACAGATGACTAAATCGATACTCAAAAAATGTAAAAGATTTCACTTGGATATAAAAGATCTTCTCACCAAAATGTGCGATTTGTGTGTGACGTAAGTGGTTACTGACGAAGCTGCATGAATGGTGATAGTGATCTTGTAAAACCCTCACCTGGACAGCAGAATCCTATAACGACTGATAAATATTTAAGGACTATTCTTAGGCTTCAATAAATTTAAAAAAAAATACACATGCAAAGATAAAGAGGAAGTGAGTTCAGTTTCGAAAGCAGCCAGGAACTTTATTCGTTTGGCATTAACCTTTGTCTTTAGATTGCATACTTGAATCCGGAAATAGTGTCCAAATGCCGAATCACCTGTCGAAGAATTGAAGATTGTTGAAAACACAAGTCGCAGGA
>JAWWLR010000165.1:23908558-23923427 GCA_035041075.1 Acraspis erinacei | reverse complement strand
GGCGCAATATTTAATAGTCTTGTAATTCTCAAATTTTCAGGGTAGAGACACGAGAAGGAGAATTCAAAACACATAAAAGACTTTCATTCATTTAAACAAAATAATTTTAAACCAAGTTGACTTTTCTACCAGGAAAGATGAATTTTCAACAATAAAAAAATGAACTTACAACGAGTTGAATTTTTAACACAAACATATTACTTGTCAAAGAAGGTGATTTTCTACTGAATAGTGAAATTTTCAAATAAATATTACAAATTTCAATCAAATAGTTGAATTTCCTATTAGATATTATAATTTTCTACCAAATTGTTAAATTTGTTGCCAAAAGAAAAATTTTAAATCAAATACTTAAATTTGTAGCTAAAGAAATTAATTTTAGATACAATGATGAATCTTTAACCGAAAACAGAGTTGCCTAGAAGAGAGTTCAAAATTCAACAAAATAGTTCAGGTTTGAACGAAAAAGTTGATTTTTTTGACCAAGAAAAATTATTTTCTACCAAAAAAGAAAAATGATCAGAAAAATAGATGAATTTCGAATTAAGTACTCGAGTTTTAAACTAAAAAAGAATTGAACGAAATAGTTGAATTTTTAATAAAAAATTATATGAATTTTCAACAAAATAATTAAATTTTCAACCAATGAGATGATACTTCAACCAAAAAATGCATATCTAATCAAATAGTTCAACTTTCAACCAATTATTTGAATTTGCGACCAAAAGAGATAACTTCACAACAACATTTTTGAATTTTAATAAAAAAAGATTTAATTTAAATAGTATGATTTTCAAACAAAAAAAGCTGAATTCTGATCTTAACCAATAATAGATGGATTTTCTTATTGGTTTTGAGTAATTCAGTTCGCATTTAAGCGAAGAAATATGAAAAAGAGGAAGTTTCTTGAAAAAAGGAAAAAAAGTATGCTTGAAATGATTAAATTAATAAATTCTTAATATGTATCGTCAAGAAACATCCTAAACCCTCCTTAAAACTCGTAATGTAGATTATGGACGACCCCTAAGATCTAAATTTGTTGGTGTAAAGTGAAATTTGGAAGAATCAAAAATGAAAATGTGAAAACATGACTTTGTACGGGACGAGCGTGCGTATAAGAAAATATGACGGCGGAACAAATCGACTTTTTCCTACATTACTTGGGACTTATGACACAACACGGCAAAACTTGCCATAGGAAAAGTAAGGTAAGGCCAGTGGTATAATAGAAACTTTCACTGCAGAAGTTCAACGTACTGAGCTCTGACTCTCACTGGCCGTTCTCTCTCTTTCTCTGTCACTCTCTCCCACTATTTTTTCTGTCTCACTTTTTCTCTTTCTGTGTTTCACCTTCACTGTTCCACAGTTTCTTTCTCCTCTGGACTGTCTTCATTACGCTACGTAAGAAAAGTCGACTCATTACGACCTGCGAGTATATGTCCAACGCGGAAATTTATAGTCAAAGATTACCTGTAGTAGATAAAGCATGTCTGGTCAGACTTGTCTTGCACTCAACTATTGTAATTACAGAAGCATTCATTAGCTTTTAAAAATACTTAAAATTCATTTTAAATCTATATTTCTATAGTTTTTTAATGTTCTTGTAAAATAATTCAAGAACTGAGATGTCGGTTGAACTCGGAAACGGGGAAAAAGGGGAATTTTATTCGGTAGAGAAAAACAGGAAATAATTGGGAAGTCGAGTCAGAATCTCGAGAGTTTCTTTTAATTCCTTTAATCCCTCTTTTTCTCGTATTTTCGTTTAGAAAGCAAACTGAATTAATTGAACACTCTAAGAAAATTCAACCCTTTTTTGTTAAAAGGTCCGTCTTTTTTATTTAAATATCTGCTATAATACTTTTAGTACAGAATTTATTGCGCGTAGTTAAAAATTAGCATATTTGGTTAAAATATTAATTCTTTTGTACAAAATTGAACTATTTTGCTAGAAATTTAATGATTTTTGGTTATAAACGAAACCAATTGGTTGAAAATAAATTTTTTTGTTGAAAACTTATGTTTTCGTTAAAAATTCTACTTTTTTGGTTAAAAAGCTCAACTATTTGGTTAAAAATTCAACATTTTAGTTGAAAACTAGGCTGTTTCTTATTTAAAAAAGTAAACATTCGGAGTAGAAAATTCAATCGTTTTGTAGAAAATTAGTCGTTTTGGTTGAAAATTCAACTATTTTGGTAGAAATTCCAACTATTTGTTTTAAAAATTCAAATCTTTTGTTGAAAATTAAATTATTTTGTTACAAATTCATTTATTTGGTTCAAGTAATATTTTTTTGGCAAAAATTAACTTTTTTGCTTAAAATGTATGGGTTAAAAGAATGTTTGCTTTATTATTCCCCTATTGTCGTAAAATCATTCTAGTTCCCTTATCTTGACTGTTTTTCGGGCTGTGGAGTCAGTAAAAGTCGAATGAAAAATTTAGGGAAAAAGATAACACTTAGTAGACTAATCCTTTCAAGTCAGACGCCACACTACAATCACAAGAGCCTACATAATTCTTTTAATTTGTTTAAAATTTATCTCGAAACAAATGCTTAAGAATTTATTCAACATTTTTGTAAATAAAATTGAGAACTGAGTTCTTTATCCAACCGGAAAACTGAGAAAGAACGAGAAATTCTCGAGAATTCTAGTAAGACGTTCGCTCTTATCTCCGCCCTTTTTTGTTATCTTAAAATTGCATCATGTTGAATTTCGACCAACTTAAATAAAAATGTATTAATTTTGAACTGAATGTACTTTTATTTTGAACTAGAATGAATTATAGAAGTAATACATTCACTTTTACAGTAAGATATTGGGAGACAGTTTTTGCATCATCATTATGGAGTCGATAGAAAGGAGAACTTGTATCTTTCTTCTGCAAGTTCTCGCTAGAATTGCCCCTATATAAATTATAGGCAGGTTACGTGGCAGCCAAATGCCAATTTACTGTTATATAAAGTTTGTTTATTACAGTTGCAATGCTCTTATGACTACTGCTCTACTTAATAATATTAGTAAACACGATAATGACGACAGATAGTCTAAACACACAAAATATAGTTATCATAAAATGCCTTTGAAAGTTCGAACTTCCTATCACGAACAGAAATACTTCCATGATTTATAGGTTAATAATAAACCCTTCAGAACACACTGCAATTCATTGTATTATTATTTTATAGTAGAGTTTTAGCCAGTATTTATGGCTTGTATTAATAATTTATAGTTTTGTTATAAGGTTGTGAAATATTTTAAACGTAAAAGAAAACAGAAGAGCAATTGAAAGGATCTTTGAGATAATTGGAGCTGCTTGGAACTTTGTTAGAAAGAATGGTCCAACTGGTATTCTTTACAATATTTTAAATGGACAATGATTTTTCAAGTAGATCAGGAAAGTCAAAGTATGATATTTCTCATTTTTTGTTATTCAGTTTATTATTGAATAACCATACTATTAATCTTGAATAAATTTATAATAAATGTTTGACTGAATTACCTTGTACTCTTTAACTGAAATAACCTCCAGACTTAATACACTTTCTCCTATTCCCCTTTTTCCATATTTTTCCTCATTTTTTTAAGAATTCAGCTTTTTCATATGAATGTGATCTGAATTAATAGAACCCCATAAGAAATTCTTACTGTTTTAGTGAAAAATCATCTTCCTTGGTCAAAAATGAATTTTTGCTTAAAATGCAACTATTCGGTTTGTGGTTGAAATTGATTTATTCTTTGTTAAAAATTCTACTATTTGATTGAAAATGTTATTACTTTGTTGAAAATTCAACTAATTTAACTAGTTTTCTAAACCATTCGACTTTTTAACTCATTTTTCGTTGAATTGAGCTGCTTTTTATTTAGAATGAAAATCTTTTTTAGTTAAAATTTTAACTAACTGATTGACAATTCATCTGTTTTGGTAGAGGTTTTATTTCTCTTGATTCGAAACGTAATTGTTTGACTAAAAATGAATATATTTTCGTTAAGAATTCAACTAGTTTGTTGAAAATTCGTCGCTCTTGGTTGAAAATGAACTTTTATGTTGAAAATTCCTGTTTTCGAGTAGAGATTCAACTTTTGTCGTAGATAAATCGTATTTTTAGCCTCAAAATGAAATAGGATACTAGGAAATGTAAACTATATGGTTAAAAATTGAACTTCTTGGTTAAAAATTATTCTGTTTTATTGAGGATTGAACCGTTACATTTTGAAACTAATTCATTGAAATTTGAACGGCATTGTTAAACATTCATTTTGTGTTGATGTTTATTGTCTCTTTTGCTTAAAAGTTTAACTGTTAGTTTATATTCCTTGGTTGAATTCAACTTGTTTTATTTAAAATTAAAATCTTTTTATTGAAATATCAACTGTTTTTTCTTTTTGGTTGAAAATTTGATTTATTTTTTATTTGAAAATTCAACTATTTGGTTAAAATTGTATCATTCTTAGCTGAAATTTAAATTGTTTTGTTGAAAACACATTCCTTTCGGTTGAAAATTCAAATATTTGGTTGTAAATGCAACGGTTGGTTTGATAATTTTTATTGCCTCGGAAAATTCATCTTTGTAGGTTGCAGTCAGGTATTTGATAAAAATTTAACTACTTTGATGAAAACTTCATGATTTTTTTTTAAACTCAATTATTTTGTTCAAAAGTAACTTTTTGGGTGGAAAATTTAAGAGTTTTATTGAAAGTTCATCTTATTTAGTAGAAATATTCTTAGTTGACGACTTTTGTTTCTTGGTTAAAAATAAAATTCATTTTGGTTGAAGATTAATCTTTTTTATTTGAATTTTCGACAATTTGGTTGATTATTCACCTATTTATTTAAAAATTCATCTCTTTTGGCAGAAAATTAATCTGATGAATTTCAATAATTCAATATAGTAACTAGCAATTAATTTTATTTAAAAGAACATCTTCCCTCATTTTGGGCTCCCCCTCCATACCTTTATAAAATTAAAATTATTTTTCCTAGTATCCTTTTCGGAGAAAAGAAAATAGAGGAAAAAATTGAATATTAATTAGCCGTAAGAAATAATGAAAAACAATTGGAGAAATTGCAGGTAGGAAGTGAGTATAAAAAGAGAAAGACCGGTAGTTTTACTATAAATCCTTGAACTTAATTCCGAGGTGAATAAATTAGTTTCGGGACGATAATTAAAATTAACCGGTGGTCGAGCTTTGAAACGGCAGCACGAATGTTGAGTTCTCGCACTTTCTATTCTTCTACGCAGAGTATAATCAGATTGAGTCCCTTTCTTAAGATAAATTACTCCGCTGTCAACGGCTCAAGGAAGCATCAACTTGAGCCAGACATCGTCTCGTCGTGCTGAGACTTTCGGTGAAAAATGAGAATAAAATCTTTCTCTCTCAAAAGAGAGATAGATGAATAGAGGGGTTAGAACTAGGATGGCATGGCGTGGGAGAGTCACTTTCACCATCGCAACTCCGTAGCGGTAAATTCTATGTAGGACGTAAAATTATCCGTTGTGCCTAAGTCGCATTCAGATTTACAAGTATTTAGATCGGATCAAAATTTGACCTACTGTGTTAAACTTTCGAAGTTTCATTTTATTATATTGCTGAAATTCGGAATTTATTTTATTATATATTTTATTTAAGAAAAATGCAAAAAGTGATTACTGAAAATAGGTTCGTGATTGAACAACGTGGGCAGGTTCACGGCCAGGAAATATTGAATCAAATTTATAATAAGGTACATCATAATATTTGAATGCTATAGTTTTTCAGGGTGGAAATTTTCAGTAAATTTCTAGGAAAGGCAATTTAAATAATTTTAATTTCTTATTCCGTTTCTAAAAATATTCTATTTTAAATAAAATTGATCAGAAAATGAAAAATTCGTCAAGCTAAATTTGGGGAATTTTGAAAATTAAATTTTGCGGGAACGCTGATATAATATTCTTGTCAATTATTTATTATTATTATTCGTATTTATACTTAATAGCTTACTTCTGAAATATTTCATGGTTGAAGGTTGATCTACTTCGTTAAAAAATCTTTTTTTGTTTTGAAGGTTCATAATTTAAGTTGAAAATTCATCTCTTTTGTTGAAAAGTAGTTTATTTGTGGTGATTCTTAATTTTTTTATCTGACAATTTGACCACTGCAGTTGAAGATTTATCATTTTAGTTTGGCTTTAAACTACTTTGTTAAAAAATGAACTACTTGTTATAAATTTATTGTTTTGCTTGAAATTAAGCCTCTTTGGTTGAAAACCTAACTGTTTTGTTGAAAATTCGTGTTTTTTGTTTGTTTTGAAATTAATTTTTTATAACTGAAAATGTAATTGTTCCATTTTGGGTTTAAAATTGAACTACTTTGTTAAATAATTTTTGTTGTTAAGGATGTATTATATCAGTTGAAAATTCATCTGTCTGGTTGAAAATTAGTTTTTTTAAAGGTGAAAATTACGTTTTTAATCTGATAATTTACCTGTTCCAGTTAGAGATTCGTCATTTTAGATGAAAATTCAACTATTTGAGTTAAAATTGAACTCTTCTTTTTTATTTCTTGGGCTAAAATTTAACTGCCTTAAAAAAAATGTTGTTGGAAATACATATTTTCGGGTTAAAAATTCAGGCGTTTTTACATAAACTTCGTCTTTTAGTTCAAAAGTTCAATAATTTTAATTAATATTTTCTTTCTTGACAAGAGTTTTTTTTTTAATTCATCTTTTTAATCAGAAAATTTATTATTTTAGTCAAAAGTTTTTTTAACTCTAATCTTCTTGGTCAAAAATTTGTCTTTTTAGTTTTGATATCAATGAGTACATTTTTGTTGAGAACTCATCTCTGTAGGTTGTTAATTCAACTACTAGGTTAAAAATTCAACTATTTTGAATCAAATTTACTCTTTGGTTAAAATATCAATCATTAAATTTTTTGTTTAGTATGCATCTTTTTTACTAAGAATTTAACTATTTAGCTGACAGTTCAACTATTTTTAGTTTAAGTTTAATATTTTTTACTATAAATTCGAATAATTGATTGAAAACTAAAACTTCATCTGCGTAGATTGAAAATTCAACTATTTACTTAAAAATCCAAACACTTTGTTTAAATTTATTTATTTTGTTGAAACTTCAAGTGTCTTCTTCAAAAGTCATGTTTTTTTATCTAAACATCCAATTTTTTTGTGGTCCGTGAATTTATAAAATGAAATTTTTCGGCCATCCTCTTTGCCCATGACCTGAGGTCGCTCTTGGAGGCTAATGATTACTTATTTAAGTCGAACATAACCCTTTAAGGACCAAACCTTGATCCCGTTCAATACAAATTCTGAGAAAATTTAGGAACAATGTATGGTCGTTTTCTGATCGATTTTTGCAAAAAAAAATCTTTAAATTTTTAAATATTTCTCGCTGTCTATTGAGTATACAGTAGCTCAAAAACACCTTACGATATGCGGAACAGTCCAATTTGATCTAATGCACGCATTTATTTTGCGAAATTCTATGCCCGTTACCTGAAAATTAGAAAAATGGAAAATAGTGAACCTAGCATATATGCTACACCAGGCTCTAAAGGCATAATACATTATTATTATTACAAAGTTTAAAAAAAATCAATCAGTCGTATTATACCATGTTTTATACACGTTTCAAAATATCTTGAGACAAAATCTGAAGATGAAATCTACGTCTGAGAATATCTCTGACATGGAATTTATTTTATAAAGTAACTTCGTGTCGCCATCATATTAGCTAAATCCAACTGAGTAGTCGTCTTCGAGTAGTTATTTTTTACTTGAAAAAAAAGAAAAGAAACTTCCATGAAAAGAAACGACTTTATCCGAACTCAGTTACATACTTGGAAAAACATTCAATGAAAAAAGAGTTAAAAAACTTAAGGAGCCTTGATTTCCTAATCTGATTTGCTACCCGGTTCTTGAAACTTTGAGACTTTTTTTAGATTCAAGACTGCACGTATCTCAAAAAATTGTTTTTTTTTATGTCTTCAAGAACAAAATAATATTAGTAACTATTTGGTTGAGAATTTGTCTTTTTGGTAACAAATTAATCTTCTTGGTTCAAAATTCGTTTTCTGGAGTTGAAAATTCAACTTTTTGGTTAAAAATGATCTTTTTTCTTGTTCAAAAATGTAACTGTTTTGTAATCAACTCTCCATGTATTGTTGAATCAACCAAATACTCCATGTATCAAAAGGTTTGGTTAAAACAACCAAAAAATTTAGTTTGGGTCAAGCAACATTTTTTGGATTCAACCAAATCCTTTTCTAAATAGATGCTGTAGTACAATTTGAAATAATTTAAAAAGTATTTTAAATATAACACTTATGTATATTATATTAATAAATCTATAATACATCTGATATAAAAGTTTGTCCTAAATCGAATTTACATATGCGTAAAGTAATTTGCATAAGCGTCAATTTTTTCTAAACGTCTGAGGTTCGTTAAGTATAAATGTCTTTAGAATCTTAAGACATAAGGCCTGAGATTAAAAAACAATTTATCTATTTCATTCGCGTTTTTTTTCTTATCTGCTCTTGTCAGGATGGAAGTAAACAAATAAATTTTCCATTGCAAAAAAAAAATAATCTTGCAACCTTCAGTGACATCTTTCATTTAACGATCAACCATTTTTCTCATTTCCGGCATCGTAACTTCTAAACATGTTTTTTAAAAAACACAACTGTTTGATCTAAAAAAAGAAAAAAGAAAAAAAAAGAAAAACTAATAAAATAAGTACCATCGGACGTAACATGGCCGATGGTGGTTAGAGCACAAGAGAGGTTCCGCCGTATATACGTGATGCATTGGTTACGCAAGAATGGTGGCGTGTGTGAGACTGCTGACCCACATACGGCCAGGGAGCAAGGACCCCAGTATATAACTTGACGGGTATTTTATATACGTGTGTGTACAAACACTCTTACCCGCGTATACAAAAACACACATACACATACACATGCGCACATATAAATATCTATGAAGCAGCGCACGCACAGTGCCGATCCACAAACAGGGGCGATGCACACACGCTAGTGATGCACACACGCAGGTGACGTACACACGCTAACGATGCACACTCGCTAATGATGCCACACTCTGGAAATGCTCACAAACTCCTGATTCGCGATTCAGTTTCGATGGCCATTGGCGGGTTAACACCGGTATGAAAACTCCAACGCCATCTGGCATCGCACGCGCTTTCGACGCTCACCAACACATCGCTTAGCGGCTTAGATGCGGCACGCGGCCTTAAACCCCGTTCACACGCGAACGAATCCATTTCAGTCGACAATCGACATGAAACGCTCTTCCCTTCTTTATGCATTTCTACGTTCGCTTTTGGTCGAGACTCTCTTTTATGCTGAGATTTTAGCATAATTTACCATTTTAATGTAAGGAATTATGCACGGAGGAAAACGAGTCTGTTAATTTTAAAGAATGGTGAGAGCGTGCTCTCTAAAATTGAATCCGTGAATATTCACTGGGAATTAGTGGGATTTCAGTGGAAATGCTACTTGAATCTAAATATTCACTGAAATTTCAGTCATATTTAATTTCAGTAGAAAATGTTACAGAAAGTGAAATTAGCTACTACAGGAAATTTAGTGAATAATCTCTGATTCAAATGAAAATTCTTTAATGATACAAAACATTCTGTAAGTCGAACCTTAGCGAATATTTTATCACATTTTTGAAAATCTAAAAATATTTTTTTTTAAGTCAGCATTTTTTGTTGAAAAGTCAACTGTTCTGTTTAAAAATTAGTCTCTCGCCGTAGAAAAATAATATTTTTTCGTTAATATTGCAGCTGTTTGGTTTATTGAAATTTTATCTTGTTTGGTCGAAAATTCCATTTTTGGTTTGGAAATTTAACTATTATATCAAAAATTCATTTTTTTACTGTAAATTCAACTATTCAAATTTTGGGTTGGAAATTTATATTTTTTATATAAAAATTCTTATATTTTATTGACATTTTTTCCGCTGAAAGTTTTTTTTTATTACTTTTCACTTTTTTAGTTTTCAAAATTTCACTTTTTCAGTTGAAAATTGAACTAGTTTCTTGTAAATTTATATTATTTGGTTGAAGATTAATTTTTTAAGTCAACAATTCTTGGATTCTATCTTTAATTTAAAACTGTTTTTTTAGTACAAACTTGATCTTTTTGATTGAATATTCATTTTTAAATTCGCGCTTTTTTGTTGAACATTTTTATTTACTAGAAAATTAATCTTTTTAAATTATAAATTAAAGTAATTTATAAAGAATATGTGTTTTTTGATACAAGATTAATCTTTTTAGTTACAAAATTAAACTTTTTGATTACAAATGTTTTTTTTCGTTGAAGAGCAATCATTCTAGTTCAAAATTTATTTCTTTAATTTGAAAATTCAATTGTTTTGTAGAAAAATCCTTTTTCCTGCGTAAGAGTTTAACATTTTTGATGAAATTTTTTTTCTTTATTGAGTTTTTGAATAAAAGAGTAGGAAGTGGTTTACACTGTTCAGATGCTTTAGTTTCATTTTAGCATGACCTTTTTGAAACATAAATACTATTTGTAAACATTATTTTAATTGAAATATTCTATCAATTGAATTTTCGAAGTTTCTATGAATAAATTAATTGTCACAATATTATTATAATTTTGGAAGTACTGGTGGTCTAAGTTATGGCTTTTCTTTGTTATTTTATTTACTAAAATTAAAATATTATCTCCCTTGAACGTAAAATTTGATTGTCGAATATTCAGAAATAAAATACATTTAACTTGTAAAGGTCAGCTTTATAGTATTTTGTTCCACTTTTCAAAATCCTGACATAAATTATTTCAGTTATTACATTACATGACATACATTTGTTAAATATGAATAAAATTTTATGTACCTTCATATTTTTGAATATCATTACAAACGCATGAAATATTACTCCATAAATGGGGTAACGACTCCATTGGTCGAAATCGGGTCGCTGATTTGTAAAGAATTCAAATAATTCAAACCGATACCAAAATAAGTCAATTTTAAATCCTAAAATCACGGTTTCGTTGATAAAAAGGGCACTTCAGCAAGTAGGTAATTCTTGCTTCGATCAGACAATATTTTACTGGATTTGTAAAAGATCAAAATAATACTATACGTTATAAAAAAATCACTCTCTTTACGCTAAAATTACAGTTTCCTTGATAAAAAGGGGACCTATCGCAGTAGACAAATCCAGTTTTTGTCAGCCATATGTCCCGTCCTTTAAAATGGGCTGGTCGAAACGGGTCATCTCTACTGAAACTCTAAATCTACCCTTCTTCGTTTTTTAATTTAATTTCCGAAGCTGAAACTGAAATATCAATTAAGGTTCCAATTTCGACTTTCCTTCGCGAAAATTGTAATTTTATTTTATTATTAATATTCAGAATAACTAGCTGGCAAAAAATAAATGATATGTAGATAAATAAATCTGAAGCCAGCGATGACTCACGGATTTATAAATGTGATTAAGAAAACACGATAATGGAAGATCTTTATAGACAGCATTAATCTCAGATCATACAAGTTGTCTAGCCGTTCTTGGCTCAGTAGCAATATAAAGCTTACAACTTGTTATCAATGTCACACTTATCGTAAAAATATTCTCAAACAAACTGACAACGCGAGAAAGTTGCAACTTTATCTCAAAGTTCTATCTTTTCAAACTTTTTTTATCTGAAAAATAAGTTTCTTTGGCAAATACTTTGTTCCTAAAAATGCAGGGTATCAGTAAAAAATTAGTCGAAAAATGTAATATAAATATAATTTTATAATAAAGTATAAAATAAAAAAGAGCAATCTTATAATATAATATAATATAAAATATAATATATATAATAGATGAATTCAAAATATTTTTCGTTAGATTAGATTCATTCCAAGATGCAGAAATATCAATCAAACCAAAAGGTTTACGTCAGTGAACTTTACATTTTGCATTTTTCTTGTTATGGATTTTATGAAGGCCTTTAGTGTTTATTCATCTATCGTTTGACCCTGACTTGTAATTGAAGGAGTGAGTGCAAGAACCAATTAACAAGTTCGCGACAACCGTTTCTCTAATGGCGCCTCCAAAGTCTTGAAGTTTATTCAGATAAGACTTCTATTATGCAATTCAAAGTCTATTCTTCGTTTTGTTAGATAGTTTTTTAATAACAACTAATATTGCAAACATCTGAAAAGAAATTGAGCATGACTGTAAGTGTTCAATTGTTTTACTTTTAAGTGTTATTTTTTTTTGTATTTCCTAGACAATTGTTTTTGACAATTAATTTTTTTGGTTGAAAAATCTACTATTATATTTTTGATCGAGAAATTATATTTTTTGTTTGAAGAATTATTATTGAGTTGAAAATGTATTTACTTTGATGAAATGCAACAATTTTGTTGAAAAGTCATACTTTTGGATTGAAAATTAATTTGCTTTTGAACTAGTTTTGTAAGAAACTCAATTATTGGTTGAAATAACATATTTTCGTTTCAAAAATTTAATTGCTTTGTAGAAAATTTAATAATTCGGTTGAAATTTTGTATCCTCCTTGACTGAAAATTTTTTCATTCTTGAAAATTCGATCATGAAACCATTTTGGGTGACAGTTCGTTTCTTCGGGCTCAAAAGTCAACGATTTTCTAAAAAATTGTCTTTTTAGTTTGAAAATTTAAACACTTTTTAAAAAATTCCTAGTTTTTAATTAAAAATTCAACTGTTTGACTAAATTTTTTCTTTATTGAAGATTCAACTATTTCTTTTTTTAAATCCTCAGTTTTGGTTAAATTTAACTGATTCTAATAAAAATGGAAGTATATTTTATTGTTAAAATATCAAAGAAGATACGTTTACTTAAGAATTCATCCTCGTTGGTTGAACATTCAAATAATTGGTTGAATGTTGCACTTCGTTTAAAAAATTCATCTTTTTCTGATGATTTATTATTTTAGTTGAAAATTCATCTCCTTGGTTGAAAATTTAACTTTTTTTATTAGAATTTATATTTTCTGACTTCATAGTAGAGAGTTTTCTAAAAAAATTGAGTTTTTAGTTTGAAAATTCAAGTCTTTTGTTGTAAAATCATCTCTTTTGGTAAAAAATATTTTGTTGTTGAAAATTTTATAATTGTTTTGAAAATTTACAATATTTTGTTGAGTTCAATGGTTTTGATTTAAAATAAAAATTCTTTTTTCTTGAAATCTCAAATAGGAATTTTTCTTTAAGAATTCATCTTTTTTAGTTAAAAATACAGCTATTTGGTTAAAAATTCCTCTGTTCTGAGATTTCAATATATTTCAACTTGAAATGTTATGAATTTAAAGTATTTCATATTGTATTTAATATGGTACATGTATTAATTTTATTCAAAGAATTTCTTCTACTATTATTCCACTTCAAAAAGTCTTTGTTTTGAAATTAAAAAACATTTTCTTTCAAAATATTTGTTTATTTATTTAATAAAAAATGAGTTCAAAATCAAGAATATCATTTGAAACTAAAGAGAAATTTCCATTGGAACAAGAAATCATTTCTCTGGCAGATTCTCTTCATTTATGATTTAGAAACTATTAGAATTGTCGGAAATTTGACATCACGGTTTTTCAACGGACCTCCAGGTTTCGAGACCCCCTGCATCCGAAAATCAATTTTTCCCGATGGCGTCTGTCTGTCTGTCCGGCCATCCGTAAACACGATAACTATCGAAAAAATGAACAGATCAACTTTTTTCTCAATTTGAAAATTCTATGTGCGGATATTTATAGTATTAGGAAAGATGAACAAATTATCTTAATGACTTTTTTCGACAAAAAGAGTATTCTCAGAGTTATAGCATTTAAAAAAAATTTATCAATCGAAAATCAAAATAAAAACATTGCTTTTTGATAGCCCTTGAAGATAATAACTATTTCCCTTTTCTGAGATGATTTTGGGCTGTAAAGTCAGTCATCTACACTTAAATTGTGTCACTCGCGAGGTCTCGTGAACCCTATAAATAATTTTTTTCTACATTGAAACTACGCAACATTCAGATCCAATTGTGTGTCATTTGGCTAAAGAGGGGTTAATAGTAAGCTATGCGTTCGCAGTAATCGCGAGCACTCGTACTTTCACATTGAGAGTCACAACCTTCTCGTCGATATGCGCATATGATGTCAACCAGGAGTCATACAATGTCTAACTGAGATGAAATATCGCCTTCATAGACGCGAATCTAGCAATTATGAAATCAGTCCAGTTTTCCTAGAAAGTTTACTTAACTAGAAGACACCTAAACACATACACTGCCATCGAAAATTATCTACACGGCTAGCGCGAGCAGTACTGCAAATCACTGCTGACTTTAGAACGTGATTAATCGACAAAAAAAAGTGACAAACTTTTTTAACAAACTGTTGGAAAGCTCATGAAATTCCGCGCCGAATGACCCCTAATCTGGTATTTTTGGCTGGCCTACAGCGTTCGCCGACTGAAACCCGACGCTGACACGCTTGAGCATTTTTAGTCATCTAGTTCAACTCGTGCTGTAACTGATGAAATTTGTTGAAAAAAAACCCAGCTTTTTAAAGGTTTTTTCTCATTATTTAGCTCGTGCTGATGTCCGCCTGTTACTGGTTTTCCCTACTTAATACTGACATTAGGGAAAACTAGAATCTGTCATCAAACAAAGTTTGCATTGCCATGTTAAAAAAAAAACATTTCTTAAGTAGAAAATATCAAGTAAATGATAAAAAGGCTTATTATACAACTCGTTTCAGTATTGCTATTCATAAAAAATGCAAGCACACTTTTGCCTTGACACTCGGCCACTTTTTCCATTATTCGGCTCGTACTGGTATCCACCTCGTACTGGTTTCCC
>JAWWLR010000165.1:23683572-23698602 GCA_035041075.1 Acraspis erinacei | reverse complement strand
AACTCAATTTTTACCCAATTTCAAATTCTGTGTTTTCTCCGTGTATGTCAGAACTCAATTCAAAGTATATTTCACATGGGGTTCCGTCAACTTAAAGTTAAGCTAGCGTAACTCCTGTTTTTTTAAATAGTGGAGCATTAAATTTTGCAATAGGGCATCCCATTAGCATTAAATGATCCCTTAATTATGAAATAGGTCTTAACTCGATTCGGAGATGTGGTTACGTCAGCTTAACATACCTAGATAATCCGATGGAAGAGACAAACTGTTCTTCTGGACGAGATATATGAACGAAAAAATTTCACAGTGAAAATGGAGGAACATACTAGCCTATAGTACATAAATGTACTTTTTAATTTTTTTGTTCATAGAAACTAATTTAGAGTAATTTTTAAACCCAGTATACAGACTAAATAAAAAACTAAAATAATTGAACATATTGTAATTTTTAAGCACCTTGGTTTTCATTCTTTAAATGATAAAACATAAGAAAAGTCTTATAATTGTAAAATAAATGAAAAATGTTTTAAAATATGTTATGTTTTATTCTTCTTGGCAACAATAAGAAGTAAAATCAAGAAAAAAAATATCTACATAATTTCAGCCTACAATGATTGTTTGTCATTTTTAGACATATACAAAATATAGACACAGACACATAACAGTTTCTAACAAGCCATTCAGTTTAATTACAGTTGCTGCGAATTTAGATACTTAAGTGCTCTCAGCACCATGAGGAATCCTATTCGTCACATAATTGTGACAATAAACAACATGTGAAATGCATGTGTTAACATTTTCAAACGATCGTATACTGTTCGAAAACGTTTTTTTTTAAATCATGAGTACGTCTAATATGATATCATATTAGACTTACTTGTGATCATGGTCTAAAATCAATTAGAAATAAAGTTCGCTCCGATCATTAAAGTCAATTTTTCTTTCTTGCAAGGGTGATGCTCAGTTAAGCTTTCTTTCTAAATCTGAATCAGCGATAAGTATACCGCTATTTCAAATCAGCGTATATACGCTGCTAAAGCAGCGAAGTTCAGCTGCTGATTCAGATTTAGAGAGGAATCATATAAAAGAGTGAAAATTGAAATAATTTGATCTTCCACCTAGGATAATAGTTAAGTTTACGATAGTTGGTTCCGTTAGCCTATATATTCCATATAATTATCATCTTTGAAAATTGAGCTTCAGAATCAGGGACGTTCTCACGAGGGTATTTTCCATTAATAAACCTAGGGGAATTTCACATTAATATGCAAGTGCACGTACGTAATTCGCTTTACTCACGCATCGCAGCACAAACCTACGTATTTCTGTGCTATCGCCATTAACTTTTCCTTTTCGTGCAGCGATCAATTTTTCTTTACACTCCATTTACGAACATGAGGGAGAGTAAATGCTCATCGAAGGGATCGAACCCCTATATAATAAGTTTACGTCAGTGACAGGCTTTATTATTTTTCTATGAATCCTATCTTGAACCAAGTGTGTATAGACGCCCAAGAGCTGCTGCAATGAGAGAAAGAGAGAGAGAGCGAGAGTACTTCGCAACTTAAAGTTTAATTATAGTTGCGGATAAAGGCCAATCCACGAATAGTGCCTATATCTGGGACACATGCATTGATTTTTAAGACGTTTATCATTCAGTTCTTAATTATAGATAAAAAAATATATGTTTTATTACAATATTTTCATAATGTGACGATAATACTTGTTATTAATATGTGCATATTTTGTCTCGAGTTTCAAGTTTTTTTTAGACCGCGAAACACGTACATACAGGTATATAAGAACAGATTTAATAGAGTAGTTTGTCTTTATCCATTTTGTTTTCAAAATTTTAATTAAAGGGAAAATTTTTGATCATTTCTAAAATTTGAACAGATTTCAGACTATTATACAGTTTTAGTTTCTGTTTTCACTTACTGAGCCTAAATCGCTTTTAATTGATAATGTAATTATGCTGATATCTTAAAAGAATTGAATTAAAAATTATCTCATGTATAACTGTATGTTTTGAAAATGTAAGATAGCAGTATATAAGCTTAAATGATTCAATTAAAACTGAATACATTTCAAAATTAAAATGGACCCAATAAATTGGAATAAATTTAAAACCTTAAAAATTGGATAGTATCGAAATGAATTTTTTTTTAAATTGTAGACCTTTATAATTTGAAAAACAGAAAATTTAATGATCTGAAATGTTTCAAATTGATCAATTTAAAACTAAAAAATTTACAAAATTCTTTATAATTTCCCCAAAATATAGAAATTTTGTACTTAAATTATGAAAAATTGAAAACAAATGTTTTTTTATATTGCCATGATTTCTTTTACATGAAATTACAATTTTTTACAAGCAATCTGTGTTATAATCGAGGTTTATAACAACCGTGCACAGAGATCATTCTTTCACATACCGTAAAATAGAAATCAACTGTATCGAGCGCAATTAACCCATCAAATTCTGAAATTTAAAGTCAGCCCAGGCTAGATTGAGTTATAAATATAACTTTGGGTCCTTATACTAATCTCTCTTGCCACAAAAAATAATTTAGAAAGTTATTTTAAGATTCTTTTAATTTTTAGATTGAATTTTAAAATAGGATTACATTTTGAATTGTGATTAATTTTTTTTTAATTTATACGAAAACCTACTTGCATAATAGAATAAAATAATTTTTAATAAGCTAATGAATGTGCTTATACCTCGGGATGCTCCGTATCGAATTGCGGCTTTCTGCGACTAGCAAAGACCTGCAAAGCGATGGGATTAAAAGAAAAGTAAATTACTACGATTATGCAAGTGCTCACAGCTGGGAAGCGGTGGCTTAGTCTTTGGGATCAATAAACGGTAGATACACTATGTTTTAAATGACGATCTCAAGCGAGTTGAATGGCTCTTGAGTACATTTGAATATTAAAGTGTCAAGATTGTTAAAAAAAGTAAAAAAAAGAGTTTATTATTTTCAAAATTGGTGACTTCATTGAAATGAATTCTATTATTTCCTTTTTGCTTCCATCGATTTGAATTATTATAATGGAATCAGTTATATTTTAACTTATTTTAATATAATATTTTTGCTCTCAACTTCTTGCAACAACTGAAAGCAAAACTTTGTAAACTTTTATGAAATTATTGCTGCCGGATACATTTTTCCTTTTTCTTTGCAATCAACCAAAATCTTAATGGACGGAAACTAAAGGGGTATGCCAAGACAGGAAAGTGTGTATATATTTGTTCGCGTTTGATAATGTATTTACCTCGGGCTCGGTTTTTGGATTCATCCCACATTTTTGGCACAGGCCTTTTAAAATTAAGGATAAAAGCATCGACAACTTTAATTTGGTGATTTTAAATGCTCTTTTGTTAAAGCTGCTTTGGATTTAGCAAACACATTCTGATCACGTATTTCGTGCTTCGCACTTGATTTTGTCGAAAATTCGAACTTTTGTATACTATGTTTCCACTCTTTATTATATCACATGTATATTATATTTACATATTTCCGTAACTCAGTCTGGGCTGTTTATTCAGATATTGCAAAATAAAATACAAATTTTATTGTTAAGGATTGATTTAATACTTTTGTCTTATTTTTCATTAAACTTGAGTCTTAGCTATACCTTAAAAAATCTATATCATTTCAATAGATTTATATCATTAAAATTTGTAATATGTATTGGTAACTGATACAAAAGTATTTTTATTGTCTTATTTTTATAATTTAAAAAAATTGTTATTTAAAATTTTATTGCAACCTTTGTCATTTTTCCATACAATTAATTTACTTATTTTTAATATTATTGTTTCCGATTCAAAACAAAAATACCCGTTCTATCGTATGGCGATTCTAAGCAAATTTGTAGATAAAATTTAGCAAGAAAAATTTGTTGCATAAAAGTTTATCGTAGCTTGTGTTCTTTTTCAAAAAGTTAATTTTTAATTTATTTTTATAACAAGACTTTATCACAAATTTGTAGATATTCTTTTGTTAGACAACTTAGGTCCGTTAAGCTGTCAGGATCAAATTTCAAAAATGGACTAAAAACCTATAGGGAATTAAGGGCTCATTTAGGGCTAATTTAATGCCCTGTTGCCAAATTTAATGCTCTTTATTTAAACAAAAAAACCGGTGGTCATGCTAGCTTAACGTTAAGCTAGCAGAACCACACATAGAAAAAAATAAATGTCTCACAATTTATTTGCTCTATAATTTAGGGCTCACTTAATGCCCTATTGTTAAGTTTAATGTTCCGAAATTTAAAAAAAAAACTGTTTGCATGTTAGCTTAACGTTAAACTGCAGGACCACACATAGAAAAAAATGGCTTGGCCACTATTTTTTTGCACTATAATTTAAGACTCATTTAGGTTCTGCTATCTTAACATTAAGCTAGCTGCTAGCACTGGGGTCTCCACAATCCACATGTGCAGCGTGACCCAGGATCGTTGGACCTTTTTGAAGATCTACCAATTTTTTTTCGACGGGAAACTGAGATAAAATTTGTGTCCCAACAAAAAAAAAACTCAGTTGAAGGGCTCGATTCTGAAAGTTGAACCTGGAGAATCCTTTTTCTGGTATAACTTAACGGAACTTGTAATAAAACGGATTTTATTGAAAGTATTTAAAACATGGAGTAATAGTAAGGAGACCAAACAGTGTATGAGAAATTTGTTCGCCATTTTTCCGGACATAGTTCGTGGGAGGATGTACCCTGAATTGTAAAGTTTTTCCTCGTTTAGAGTGGAATATCTGCGACTGAATATCTGCAATTTTTTTTTACTTACTGTATTCTCCGTAACGTTTTCTTTTTCTCGCTTATTGCAAATAAAGTTCAGATCATATTCACAAAAACACAATGCCCCACCCTACAAAAAAACTTTTGCAGCTGTCAGCTCTCAGCTCTCGCAGATATTTCACTCAAAACGAAGCGAAACTTTACAATTTAGCGTACGCAATCCCCTGAACTGTGTCCGAATATTCGAGAGACATTTTTCATTCGCGCACGCATTGTCGTTTGGTCTCCTTATTATTACTCCATGATTAAAAATTTTAAACTAAGGAATTTCGGATAGTTGTTTACAAATTAATTTTTGCTACATTAATAATGCGAATCTTGTATAAAATTTTATCATTAAAAATTCAAAGATAATGAAACCGTTCAAAATTAAATTATTAAGAAATTTTAATTTTAAATATAAATAATTTTCAATTCAATTCAAGTTTTAAAATTTCTTTTGACAGAGATTATACATCACATCTCTCAAGTATCTTTTTCGCGAAGTTTTAATTGTAATTTATTTATTTTTTGTTTATCTGCTAGATTTGATAATGTTATAAATTATATAGGTCCATTTAACAATTTTTTTAAACTCTTAATATTCAAAAATTGATTATTATGTATTTAAAAATGGATTATGGTTTTAATATCAGTACTATTATTTTAAATTGCTTCATTTTATTGGGATATAATTTTTTATGTAATTATAATAATTATAAAATTAAGATATATTTTTGATAAACCTAAATCTTAATTTAAAAATAAAATTTTTAATTATTCATAAACAAATTGATTTTTAGTTAATTTAAATTGTGAGTATAAAACATTAAAATTGCATAGAGTATTTCATTTAATATTATTAAAGTAACAAAAACTAAATATTGGTTATTTTATTATGTAATTCTCAATTTTACCGTGAAGATTTCAATTTTAGCGTGAAGTTTCCAATATTATGGAAAGTCTCGAAATTAAGGGTTCCAATGGGCTCAACTCATCTTTGGAGACCCCTGAGTTAAGGGACCGTACTTAAATTACACAACAGCCTAATAAGGGGAGGGGGTCGAAACATTTTGTTTCGGATCCTTTTTGGTTAAAAATCTAAATGTTTTATAGAAAATCGTATTTTTGGATTTCATGTTTTTTTGCGGATAAGCCAACTGAAATCTTTTTTGAATGAAAAATATTTTTTCTGAAAATTTATCTTTTTCATTTAAATATGATATTTTTAGTAAAAATATTGCATCTTTCTTGAATAAAAATGCAACTGTTTTGCTGAAAATTTAACTATTTCCTAAAAAATTGACTTTTTGTTCAAAATACGTCAACTGAAATCTTTTTGGATGAAGATTCAAATCTTTTCTTGAAAATTTGTTCTGCCTGATTTAAAAGTTCACCTATTTTAATAGAGTTTTCACTTTTCTTGGATAAAAATGCAACTGTTTGGTTAAAAATTCAACTATATAATAAGAAAATTAACTAATTGTTTACAATTCTTCTTTTGGTGTACGAAATTGAACTGGAATCCTCTTTGGATGAAGATTTATCTATTTTTTTAAAGGTTTTCTTATCACAATTTAAATAATTTTAGAAGAAATTTCATCTTTCCTAAATAAAATGCACTTGTTCGTTTGAGAATTCAATTTTTTTCGAAAGTTTGTCTTGTTGATCATAAAATTCACCTGATTTGGCAGAAATTGAATCTTTCTTGGATAAAAATGTTGGGGTTAAATCGAGAACTACAAACCTTTCTGCATAAAAATTGCACTACTTTTTGAAAAACTGTTTTTTTATTTTTAATTAAAAATTGATATTCTTAAAGATAAATTTCATCTTTCATGGATAAAAATGCCACTATTTGTTAGAGATGTCAACTAATTTTTTACAAATCATCCTTTTTGGTTGAAAATATTCGTCTTTTGGATTAAAAATTCAATTTTTTTTCTTAGGAACTTCTTTTTTGTTTAAAAATTCCTAGTTTGTCCTTGAAAAATCATCTGCACGATTTTTTGAATGAAAATTAAACTATTTAATCAAAATTCGTCTGTTTTAAGAAAAATTTTATCTGTGTTGGAAAAAAATGCAACTGTTTTGTAGAGAATTCAACAATTTTGTTAAAAAGTCATCCTTTTAGTTAAAAATTCGTGTTTTTGGATTAAAAATTCAATTTGTTACGTAGAAACTTTTTTCCAGTTTAAAAAATCATATTTTGATAGTGAAAAGTCAATTGAAATCTTTTCAAACTGAAAACTCAACTAGTTTTTTTTTCAAAATTCATCTTTTTGATTTAAAACAATCATCTGTTTTCGCAGAAATGTAATTTTCGAAATTAAAATTCCACTTTTTGATTAAAATTGAATCAGTTTGTTCAAAAATTATTTTTAGATGAAAATTCATATCTTTAATTGAAATTTTTACTGTTTAGTAAAAAATCCTATTTTTGGGATTGATCTTTTTGAGTTGAAGATTTTTCTTTTTTGGCAAATAAATAATTTTCTGAGTCTGAAATTTCCTTTTTGTTGGGTGAAAATGCATCAATTTCTTTGGAAATTAAAAGTCATATTTTTGGTTTAAAAATTCAATTTTTGTATAGAAAATTCGTCTTTGGGCTAGAAGGTTCAACAACTTGAATAAACTTTTATTTTTTTCTTCAGTGTACAAGTTTTATTTGTTGAAAATTCGTCTTTTTGGTTTTAAACTTCATTTTTTATAAATTAAATTTCATCTTTCTAATTGAAATATAAACTATGATACTTTTTTGCTGGGAATTTATCTTTTTAGTATGAAAATTCAAGTATTTTTTGAAAAGCCATCTTTTATAATAGAAAAGATTTTCTGTGTTTAAAATAAATTAATAACTTTGAAAATTTGACATTTACGTATAAATAACTATTTTATTCCGCCTATAAAAGATTCTATGTTAAAATAATTACAAGATTAAAAGAACAGTATTTTATTTCTGGTATTAAGAGCACAGGTCCGCGGACTAAACCTGTTAACTGCTTATGACGTCTTATAGGAAATCCGTGCATTTTCTCACAACGGCTCAGTTTACTCGTAGAATAGACCAGCGAGGCACATGTTAGTATGTGTGCAGTTAAGTGTATGTGTGTTTCGAAAGTTTTTTATGGCTACTTTCACGTCATCTTCGATGTTCTCCTCTAAAGATCGCTGTAAAGACGAAGGTGAGCGACGCGGCGTCACGATTACTAACACTCGGCAAATTTTTACAATAAACTATTAAAAAGGTTTTCAAGCACATCTATGTTCGGCTTGCGAATCCAAACAATAGAAAACTAGCGGTAGAACACTGCAGATAACATGTTTAGGCCGCTGGACCCCTTGTAGATAACATATGAATAGCTTTCAATTGTGATATAACGTTCAATTTTTATTCAAATGTTATAAAACTAACGTGTATTATTTTTCTCTAGTAAATAAAGAAAAAACATTTTACAGTTTAAAAAAAATTGAATACTGCAAAAATAACAACGATTTTCCTTCGCCATGTAAAGTTTCTAAAATGTTCAGTTGACATGTTTAGATCGCGGGCCCATCAGTTACATTAAAAAAAAGTCAACCAAATCCTTGAATATCCTAGCCAAAAAGAAAAACTATCAACAGAAGAGTTGAATTTTTAACTGCAGAAACATGAGTTTCAATAAAATGCATGAATTTTCAACCAAAGAGTGTTCAACCAAGACGAATTAATTTTTAACAAAGTAGTTCAATTGTTTACCAGGTAGTTAAATCTTTAAAAAAAGAATTTTTAATCAAATAATTGAACTTTTCAGAAGAAGGTGTAATTTTCAATCCGAAAACGATTAATTCTCAAAAGAAAAATATAATTTTTGATATTTGAAATAAAAAAATTCGAATTTTAAACCAGAAATAATTGAAATTAACTAAAAACAGTGACTTTTATATAAAAGAATAAATTCTTTCAGCCGAAAAATCTAATTTTTCAGAAAATGGTTAACTTCGAAACTCGAACAGATACATTATCAAAAATAATTTTGATTTCGTAACAAAAATGAGATTTCTACAAAAAAGTTTAATTGTTAACCAAATAGTAGAATATTCTACCAAAATATTTGAAGTTTTAAGCCAAAAATACGAAATTCCAGGCCAAAATGATCAACTTTGAACCAAATGTTTAAATTTAAAAAAAAGGATAGTTGCTTTTTCAAGACGACACGCTTTTTCAAGACGACACGCTTTTTCTTTTAGAAGACATTTGAATTTTCAAACAGAAAAGTTGAATTTTTGAAGAAGAAAAAAACACGTTAAATTTTGTAACAAAAAAGTTAATTTTCAACCGAAGACGACTTTTCTACAAAAAAAATATGAACTTTCAGTCCAAAACGACGAATTTTCCACCCAAACCCGTTCAACTTTCAACCAAAGAACATGTATTTTTAACAAAATAACTCAAATTTCAACAAATCAATTAAATTTAAACAAATAAGATTCTGAACCAAAAAAGTAACAGTAGACTTTTCCATTAAAAATAAAACAATGTCAAGCAATTTATAAAAGGAGGGAAAAACGAGTTACTTAAAACAGAGGAGAAAGGGCAATTCTTTTTTTTAAGGTAAAAAGAAGGGAATAGGGGAAAAATTCCGAATTCTGAAATTGTTAAACTCATAAGAAGATTAGAAAACCATAAATACCTTCTTGGACTAATTGATGTGCTCTACAAATTAGTTTTAGATCATTTATATCCATAAACATATGAGTTGCTTTACTCCCAAATAACCAGCCAGCCCCTCGAGGGCTGACAGTCCACGTATCAACGTCTTCAGGGTCCGACCAAACCAAATCACAAAACGCACCTGTTCATTAACAAAAGTTCAAGATTAATTAAACGAATTCAGTTGATAAAACAATCTCTAAGAAACATTAAATCAAGATGACTATTGTAATTAATGAAAAAAAATCCTGGTTATTTTTCCTGATTTTCAAACAATTTTCATGGTGATTAAAATCCCAAAATTCAAACTCATAAAACTGAAAAGTTATTTACTTGAAGCAATCAACACTGAAATGCAAATTAAAAAAGAAATTTCCTCGCTTCCAAGTCGCTGAAAATCTTGAAAACAAAAAAATGCCCTCTACCAATACGCTCTTGCAATTTGAAAAACAAATGCATCCCTTCGAACGAAATAAAAATGTTGAAAATAACAAATTATCCTTCCAATTCATAAAATATTGAAAACCAAAATTTCTTTACAAACTCGCCAATCATCTTAAAAATATAAAATAACCCACTAACAATTCAACAAAAATTAAAAAATAAATCTTCCTCATTTCAAGCTGAATAAAAAAGGTTAAATTACTCAATTTGCGCACTTTCAAACTCAATAAAATGTAGAAACAAAAAACGTCCTCTTCCAATTCGAAGAAAATTAAATAACAATTTTCTACGCTTTCTTTTAAACATGGAATTGTACATTTTTAACTTTTTTAAATAAATAAATCCTTTAAGTTAAAGTATTTTTATTTTAAGTTGTTTCAAATTATTAGTTGTTTAGAATTAAATTTATTTTAAAATTATTATATATTATATTATATATAATTTAAAATTATTTTTTCAAAAGGTATCAAGAATCTTTTTTACTATATTAAAATCTTTGAAAATCTTTTAAAACGACTCGAATTTTTCCTAAAATGTTTTAAAATTCCTGCAAAATTAAAAAAATTGCCTTTTTCCAGATTCTTTTTTGACCATCTTTAAAATCTTTTTAAATTGTCTCTTAAAATTAATTTAAACAAATAAAAGATCATTTTTAATTCTCATTGGAATCTCAAGATTTTTTTATTCTTTGAAGACCTCGTAAAATTCTCAAAAAGCTTCTAAATCTTTTGTTCGAAATCTGCAAAAATCTACACTTTGCTTGAACTTATTAGAAATTATTTCAATTTTTAAAATTAATTTTGAATATTTTCAACTCTTATAAATATCCCTTCTTTATTTATACATCAAAATTCAAAAATATCACTTAAAATTTTTTTAAATAGAACAATTAAAATTGTCACGTTCTTTTTATTAATTAAAAATTTTCGAATTAATTTTATTTAAAATGGAATATTTTAGACTGAAACAATATTTGAATAGAATTTGAGAATGAATAAAATCATTTAATGATGAATCTATTAATGTTAAGTTATTTAAAAATTAAAAATAGTTTATAAAGTTTTACGCTGACATTTCTTGTGTATTTATTATTTTTATTATTTGTTTATCTAATTAAGTTATTGATTAGAAACAGTTCAATTATTAACGTAAGATTGGCAAAAACTTTAATTTTAAAAGGATTCCTAATCAGCTTGTAAAATTAATTATATTGTTAACTTTTTAATACTTAAAGTGCAATTAGTAATTATTAATTACAATTAATCAACTAAAAAAACTTTTTTTATCAAAAAATTTCCAATAAACGCTTTTAATTTTTAATTGTTTAAGCTATAAAACTGCATTTTAAAATTCTTTCACTTAAAAGCGTTCTTTTACAAATGAATATGTAAAATGGAAAATTTTTATAGAAAAAAACTATTGATCATAAAATAAAAAAGTTAAAAAAGAACTTATTTTAGATTTGTAAATAATTTCTCAAAAAAGAGAAGAGAAAGATTATTTTAAATTGCCTTATTATAATATTATATTAGCATCATCAATTAATAAAATAATATTTAAAAAATAATTCATAATTTCTTTGAGTTTTTCCCAAATGTCAATGAATTTGAATAATAGTTCGAACAGATTCTTATTTTATCTAGATGAATTCTCAACCAAAATGATGAATTTTTTACCAAGAAAGATCAGTTCAGCAGAAAATGGAACAGTTAATTTTTCAGTGAAAAAATTAATTATACACTAAAAAAATCCAGTGATGAATCTTTAACTGTAATATAAGCTTTTCAAATGAAAACGAATTTTTCACAGAAAAGTTAAATTTTGAACAAAGAAGTTTTATTTTTCGCCAAAAATATAAACTTTGAAGTAAAACTATGAATATTTAACTGAAATACTTAAATTTGTACCCAAAAAGATGAATTTTCAAACAATGAGATTAATTTTTTACCAAATAATTGCATTTTTAACTAACAAATATTAATTTTCAGCCAAAACTGAAGTATGTATTTGATTTTCCTTTCAAAAAAATCAATTTTCAATTAAACTGATGAATTTTCAATTAAAATTATGAATCTTCAACTGGAGTAGTTGAATTTTGAACGGAAAAAAATAACAAATTTTCAAAAAATAGTTAAATTCAGTAATAGAAAGCTACTTTTAGAAATGACGAATCATTGTTATTCAATTTTATATTAAAATTGAAAAAAAAATAATAAAAATTAAAAATGTCTCGGACAAACCTCTGTGTGGAATTTCCTGATTTCTTTCGATCGTTCTAATTTGATCTAATGTCCTAATAATTGGCGATAAACCTCCATGTACACAAAGAACTTGTTCGTCGATTAACTGTAACAAAAAATCAAACCACACATATATACACACATATTTATTTATTTATTTATTATAGAATCTTCTAAACTGTTACCACTTTAACTTTCAAGTTTGTATTTAAATCAGATATCAAATTCAAAAATTGAACTACAAAATTCTTGGAAAATAAAAAAAAAAGAACAAGAATTCAACAATCATATTGCTGGACATAAAAAAGGAATTAAAATTTTATTTGTTCTAAATTTCATTTAATTATTTTTTTTACCAATTTCAAATTATTTACTTTTAAATATTCAAAAAGGCTTCGAAATGCTTCTATGGAACTGGAGAACGTATAAAAAAAAGTATCTTTCTAAAGATAAAGGTATCTTCAAAAATGAAAATAAAGTATTAAAAAAGTAGCCTTTTTAAATTGGTAAATAATCAGTTTAAAAAAAAAATTAGTGTAAAAAAGCTTTAAACTAAAAGAAGAACATATTTAAAAGGAAAACTTCTTTCTTATTTTTCTGTATGTAAGTAACTGCGCTCAAGACTGCACCTGAGGAGAAACGAATGATCTAGAATTTACGCTTAAAGCCTTTATTGTAAAAAAATTGGGATTAAAGAAAGGGTCGCTACCATATAGAAATATCAGAAGTCACAGGCCAAAATTCTCTCCAAATAGGGGAAACAGGTTGATTTCTTTTACCAAAAAAAACGTGACTATAATAGGGCAATATATTCAATACGAAAAGCTTTAATTCTTAAGATTTCTTAGTCGAAATATACTGTATTTTCAAACAAAACAGATTTATTTTGTACCAAGAGATGAATTTTCAAACTAAGAGTTCGAGTTTTCAAGCTAAAAAGTTGAATGTTAAACAAAAATAGATGACTTTTAAAAGCCCGAAAATATTCAACCAAAGAAGATGAACTTTCTACCTAAAAACATAAATTTTTAATCCAACAAAGGAAGAATTTTAACCAAGAAAGATTCTTTAGACAAGAAAGAAAAAAAGTCTGACATTGTTGATCTTTCAAGCTAAAAAGATGAATTAGCTACTAAACAGTTGAAAGGTTTGCAATAAAATATGAATGTTCGACAAAGTTAATTTTCAACCAGATACGTTTACGTTTTTAATCAAATACATGATTTTATTACGAAAAGAAGGATTTTTTAAAATTAGTTTAACTTTTAAACAAAGAATAATTTTTATGTTAATTTCTCTGTCTACTGATTATTCTTAAAATTGTGAGAAAAATGTTCTCACGCCAAAAATCAAAAATTTCAACCAGAGATTAATTTTTTACTAAATTGTTGAATTTTCAAGCCAAAAATGTGAATTTTTCACCAAGATTTTTCAGTAAAGAAATAAAACAATTTTCTACCTAATTTTTAAATTTTCACGCTAAAAAGGCGAATTAGCTACATACTTACATTTTTTACATCAAAATACGAATTTTCGACAAAGAAGTTTATTTCCAAACAAAATATATTAATTTTGCACTAAATAGTTCAATTCTCTACGAAATTTTGGAATTTTCTACTAAAAATGATGACTTTTTAACAGTTAGTTGGATTTTCAGCCCAATAGTAGAATTTTTAACCAAGAGAGATAACGTCCTGAACTAAAACAATAATTGTAGAATTTTCAATAAGAATAATTAACTTTACACCAAAAAAGAAATTTAAAAAAGTGCTCGAAGATGTGATGAGATTTTTTTTCAAACTCATTTACTGTTCAATTTTAATTGATTTATTTATGTTTTTTAGGTAGAATACTTACCTTAGGCGTACCTATCTCTCATTTTATATTTTTTATTTTAAAAAAACTGAAATTCGTTAATGCAATCAATTTTTTATATTAATGCATTGAAAAAGTAGCATTGTCTAAAACAGTATTTAAATGGCAAAAAAAAAGTGTACCTTTGAAACCTGTTAAGAAGTTTTAATTGTACAATATGTTATGCATGAATTGAAAATTTAAATAAAGAATTAAAAAATGCGAACTTACGGCAGCAATTGTGAGCAGATCAAATACCCTGCAGCAATACTTCCACGCATTTGCATTTCCGTATTTGTTTTGACACTCATCTGCAATACAAAGAAAGAAAAACATTTAGATTAAAAAAAACCCGGCCTTTTATTGAAATTGTCGAAAGACTGGAAATATATTTTCATTTTATCAGTAAAAAGTGATTCATATCAAAATTTTAAAGAACTCCAATTACCTTTCTAGGATAAAGATCCTTCTTTGGTCGCAGGATTTTACAAAAGTTGGACAAGTTTTTGACTGAGTAATTACATTTCCCAAATTAAAATGAACAATAACATTTTTCGCAAATTTGAAACAATACAGAACGATTTTTTTTACAATTTTACTCCACGTTTAAAAAAATTTACGTGAATACGAAACAAAGTTAACATAAATAGAAAGATCAAAGATTCATATATCCTATTTACACTCATTTGTTGCTACTTCCGACACATTATTTTGTATTTTCTTAACTTGCGCCCTTCTCTGTCGAACCCTAAAATAAATCCTACCCATCCCGAAAAACGGTTTCATATCAACTTTTCTAAGAGAGATCATCGAAATTTCCGGAATTCCAAAAACAAGGATTGTTCTCTTTTTAATAATATGATTATTATTGGGATAAAATTTCCAGAATTTGGTCCTTAAGTTTGGATTTTGCCTCTCAAGCCGCGCAAAAAAACTCTCAATGCTCTGAAACGGTTTTATACTTCACAAAACAATCGTAAAAACACTTTTATGCGAAAAATAA
>JAWWLR010000165.1:23647957-23659469 GCA_035041075.1 Acraspis erinacei | reverse complement strand
AAGCATTTTCAAGAAAAAGTTTTAAAGAATTTAGAAATATTTTCAGGTATTTAAAAAATTCCAAGGAATTTTAAGAAATTTTTAAAATTTTAAAGTGATTTATAAATATTTCACATGAGTTAAAATATTTTAGGGTATTTTAAATGATTCAAAGGGACATTCAAGCGCTTTAAAAAATTTCAAACGTTTTTTTTTAATTCCAAGGAGTTTTAATTAATTTTAAGAACTCGAAGGAATTTAAAAATGATATGAAATATTTTAGGGTATTTATATATATTCCAAAGAGTTTTAATTATATTTAAATAATTTGAAGGTAGTCCAAAGGATTTTGAAATATTTTAGGGTATTTACAAATATTCCAAAGAGCTTTGAATATATTGAAATAATTTGAAGGTATTCCAAAGTAGTTTGAAATATTTTAGGGTATTTTCCAAGGCTCCAAGGAATTTTAATTAACTTCAACAAATTGAAGGAATTGCACATAATTTTAAATATTTTAGGGTACTTAAAAATATTCCAAATAATTTTGAATATATTTCAATAATTTGAAGGAATTTTTAAGAATTTGAAATACTTCAGGGTATTTAAAAAGTATTCCAAGGAATTTTGAACAGATTTCAATATTTTTAAAGCATTTTCAAGAAAAAGTTTTAAAGAATTTAGAAATATTTTCAGGTATTTAAAAAATTCCAAGGAATTTTAAGAAGTTTTTAAAAGTTTAAAGTGATTTATAAATATTTCACATGAGTTAAAATATTTTAGGGTATTTTAAATGATTCAAAGGAACTTTCAAGCGCTTTAAAAAATTTCAAACGTTTTTTTTAATTCCAAGGAGTCTTAATTAATTTTAAGAACTCGAATAATTAGAAGAATTAAGAATAATTAAAAGAATCCAAGGAGTTTTCAAGAGCTTTAAAAAGTTTCAAAGGATTTGAAATATTTTCAGCTATTTTTAAAGATTCCAAGGAATTTTAATTGATTTCTATATTTTTAAAGAATTTCAAGGGATATTTTTTGATATTTTGAAATATTCGAAAGAATTTTGAATATATTTCAAGAGCTTTACAATTTTTTAAATTCAATATATTTTAGGGTATTTCAAAAAATTTTCTCCAAGATTCATAGTTGAAAATTCATGTTTTGGTCAAAAAGTTAACAATTTAGTTGAAAATTTGCAAAAAATTAAAATTCGTCATTATAGTTGAAAATTAATTTCTTTGGTTGCAAATATAACTATTCTGTTGTACATTTTTTAGTAAATTAATTTTGTAACTGAACATTTAACTAATCCGTGATTGGTTAAAAATTTATCTTCAGTTGGAAGTTCAATTATTTGGTGGAAAATTCATCTTTTTGGTTGACAATGCATTTCTTTGGTTGAAAATTTAACTATTTTGCTTAACTATAAATATAGCTATTTGATTCTGGGTTGAAAATTTACCGTTTTCAGAAATGCTAATGCTAAACAACTTTTTACTATTTGCATTTACCCTTTTACTTAGCAGTTTAACCAAAAATGAATTTTTTTTAGTTTTTTACAACAAAATTTTTCCTTGCTGAAACTTTTAAGGAAGTTCAATTTTAAATTTTCCAGGAAAATTACCGATATTTTGTCATTTTCTAAAAATTGTATATATGTTTTGCCATTTAATACTCAATTAGATAGAAGCTTCAGACTAGATTCTTTTCTGCAATAGTTTGAAAATAAATAAGCAAAGTTGATCGTTGAAAGAAATGCTGATGAAAATTTAAGAATGGGAAAATTGCATAAGATGAATAAAAAAGGAAAAAAATGTTCTCTAATAAAGCTTAGTTTTCCGTAAACTCTTTTTTCCCCAGAAAAAATTTTAGCAACTCTTTTTGACGTGGAAAAAGGGTTGCTATTTTTCCTTCGGGATGAACTGGAAAGAGGTCTCACTCTTAGAAATTACCAAAGTGCAGTTATCCAAGGATTCCGTTTGGTTGAATTTGTCATGGTTCAATTTGAAAAGCAGTATGAACCTTATATTTTACCGACAAAGGTACATAAATGCATACTTTAAAGAAATACGGCAGAAAAACTTGATTCATTTTCTTCATCACAAAATTATTTTGAACTATATTAAAAAATTATTTTAGGAACTTTGTGAGCTCGCAATAAAAATACGATGTGTACATTTTGTTAAAAAATCAGCTGCGAATGTCTTCAAGAAACTTGTAGAACTATTCAACAGTTTTGAATTACTTCTCGACAAAACTATCGAGTCATTTGGAAGAAGATTGCACGTCTATGATGAAATGGGTAGGTAGAATCTAACTCAAAAATAAATTGGTAGTATCAGCTAAATTAATAAACGTGAGCAAATTTTGAAGAAAAAAAAATCATAATAATTTCAGAACGAAGTGAGATTTATATTGTCATGGGGGCAATAGGTAAATATGTTCCTGATGATGTTGGAAGATTCTCAAGTACGATTTTTAAAAATATTCTACAAGACATGAAAAAACAGGTAAAATATCATTACTATAAATATTTGAATAATAAGAGAATTTTTGACTCACTGGAATCTATGGTCATACAGTTAGTTTTTTTCGGAAATTCGTCCTCGGTAGCGCTAAAATAAATTAATTTTAATTTTACGTTTAATTTCGAATACTGGGTTGTGAATTACAAATGAGACAATGAAGTTAACAACAATTTCTTGAATAATTATATTTAAAAATATTTATTTAAAGTATAAATTATTATAAGCAGGTATTCAAAGTAGTTTTCGGAAAAATTACGATACATTTTAAATAGCCAATTATTCCTGTTGCCAGAACAGCTATTAAGCTATTTTAAATTCTTTAAATATTAAAGTCTATAAAGCCTTTAAATATTAATGGCCAGAAAAAAGAAAAATTAGTCAGGAAAAAATTAATCAATTTTAAAAATGAAGTTTCGCGTCAGCCCTGATATAAGAATCTTCGTTAGTTATTAGTTATTTACATTCTATTTCTATTTGTCTTTTTTACTTTCTTCTGACGATTGAATTTTTGGTTAAAAATTTTATTATTTAGTTGAAAACTTAACTGTTTTGTCGAAAATTAAACTTTTTTTAATTCACCTTTTGATTTAAAAATTCATATTTTTAAGCAGAAATGTAATCTTTTTTAAATAAAAATGCTTGTTTGTTTGTTTGAAAATTAATCATCTTCTGTAGATGAGTCAACTCTTTTGTTGAAAATTCGTATTTTCTAACTGAATTCAACTGTTTTTTTGTATTTTTTAAATTAAAAATCGAAATCTTTTTTTGGTTGAAATATCAACTATTTTATTTTTCGTGGAAAACTCATCTTTTTATGGTTGAAAAGTAATCTGTTTTGTTTAAAATTGAAATTAATTGGTAAAAAATGTATTTTTGTTTTGTTTCAAGATTCATTATTTTAGTTGAAAATTCATCTCCGTGTTTGAAAATTCTTCTTTTTCTTTTTGACTGGAAATTGATTTTTTAACTAAAAATTAAACGATTCCTTTTTTAATTGAAAATTCAAATATTTGGGTAAAATATAAACTACTTTGTTTAAAATTTATTTATTTGGTTGAAAATTAAACTATTATGTTAAAAAATCATATTTTTAGTCTTCATATTTCGTTCGGTATTACAGAAAATTCTTCTTTTTACTTGAAAGTTTAACAAATTTCAGGAACTTATTTTTCGGTCTTGACTGAAAATCCTTTATTTGTTGAAAATCCGTTCGTTTGTTTGAAAATTTATCATTGTAGTTGAAATTCAAGTATTTTTATTTGGTTGAAAATTCGTCTATTTGAACAGAAAATTTGTTCTTTTGGATTAAAAATTGGTTGTTGTTGAAAAGTAATCTATTTTTTTTAAATTTCGTTCATTTTGTTGAAAAATTCATCATTTTATTTAAATTTCATCTTTTTTGGTTTGAAAATTTGAGTATTTTGTTCCTTTTTCCTGTGGAAAATTAATTTTTTACTGAAAATTCAACTTTTCCATTTTGTCGTTGAAAATTGATCTTTTCCAATTGCAAATTGAAGAATTTGTTTAAAAATTCATTTTTTGTAGAGAATTAATCTTCTTTTTTTTTAATTTGTCTTTTATGGTAGAAAATTCAACTGCTTTCTTAAAAATTCGTCATGTTCAATTGAAAATTCTATTTTTATGATATAATGTCGTTCTTTGAGCTTGAAATAATTAAATAAATTCGAAATTTTTTTGTTTTATGCGGCTTGTAAGAGATTAAAAGGCGAGCCTTTAAATATTTATGGGTTGAAAAAATAAAAATTGGTAAGAGGAAATTAATATAATAATTAATTAATAATCAGGGAACTTTGAAAATAAAGTTTTTCGGTCCCCCTCTTTACTCAATGGAATTTTAATATGACCCTGATTTAAGAATCTTTGTTAGTTATTAGTTAATTACATTCTATTTCTATTTGTCTTTTTTACTTTCTTCTGACGATTAAATTTGTTGTTAAAAATTTTATTATTTGGTTGAAAATTTAACTGTTTGGTCGAAAATTCAACTTTTTTTAATTCGCCTTTTGGTTTAGAATTTCATCTTTTTAAGCAGAAGTTTCATCTTTTTTAAATAAAAATGTATGTTTGTTGGTTTGAAAATTAATCTTAGTCTGTTGAGAATTCAACTCTTTTGTTGAAAATTCTTATTTTCTGGTTGAATTCAACTGTTTTTTTTTTGTTTTTTTTTTATTAAAAATCGAAATCTTTTTTTGGTTGAAATATCAACTATTATATTTTTCGTGGAAACTTCATCTTTTTTTGGTTGAAAATTAATCTGTTTTGTTTAAAATTGGAATTAATTGGTAAAAAATGTATTTTTGTTTTGTTTCAAGATTCATTATTTTTATTGAAAATTCATCTCCATGCTTGAAAATTGAACTCTTATTTTGCAAATTCTTTCTTTAAAATTTATTTATTTGGTTGAAAATTATACTATTATGTTGAAAATTCATATTTTCGGTCTGAAAATGCAGTTGTATTACAGAAAATTCGTATTTTTACTTGAAAGTTTAACAAATCCTTTATTTCTTGAAAATCCGTCCGTTTGTTTGAAAATTTATCATTTTAGTTGAACATTTATCTTTTTGGTTGAAGATTTGACTAAATCGCTAAAAAAATGGTGTTGTTAAAAGTTTAATTATTTTGTTGAAAATGTTGAAGTTAAATCTTTTTTACTTAAAAATTCGACTATTTGGTTGAAAATACATCATTGTAGGTCGAAATCTCAATTATTTGGTATACATATTCTTGATTTTGCTGAAAATTTTATTATTTTACTGGTAGTTCATGTATTTATTTTGTTGAAAATTCGTCTATTTGAACAGAAAGTTTGTACTTTTAGATTAAAAATTTGTTAAAAATTAATCTATTTTGTTGAAAATTCGTTGATTTGGTTGGAAAATTCATTATTTTATTTGAAATTTCATCTTTTTTGTTTTGAAAATTTGACTATTTTGTTGAAACATCCTTTTTCTTGTTGAAAATTAATTTTTTATTGAAAATTCAACTATTCCATTTTTTGTTGAAAATTGATCTTTTCCAATTTAAAATTGAAGAATTTGTTTAAAAATTCATTTTATATAGAGAATTAATCTTCTTTTTTTTAATTCGTCTTTTATGGTTGAAAACTGAATTATTTTGTTAAAAATTTAATTATGTTGTTAAAAATTTAAGTATTTCATTTGGTCGAAAATTCAATTGTTTGTTTTAAAATATAACGTTTTTTCAGGTTCAATACTTTTTGTTTAAAACTTCAACCATTTGGTTGAATATTCATGTTTTTATGTAGGAAAATTTCATTTTTTTGTTGAAAGTTGAACTATTTTCTTAAAAAGTCATATTTTTGATCGAAAATTCAACTGCTTTCTTAAAAATTCTTTATGTTGAATTGAAAATTCATTTTTTATGCTATAATGTCGTTCTTTGAGCTTGAAATAAATAAATGAATTCAAAATTGTATTGTTTTATTCCGCTTATAAGAGATTAAAAAGCTAGCCTTTAAATATTTATGGATTGGGAAAACAAAAATTGGTAAGAGGGAATTAATATAATAATTAATTAATTAATAATCAGGAAACTTTGAAAATAAAGGTTTTCGGTCCCCCTCTTTACTCAATGGAATTTTAATATTAAATACTACTTTGATGAAAATTAAAAAGAGTGAAAATAGAAATCCAAAATCCGATTTCAGCGATACCGCGGACGAATTTCTAAATCAAAAAACGTAACAGTATAAACATAAATTTCAGTAAAACAAAATATCTGTTTATGCAACGTTCTTTGAACTGATGCTTCAAATCTTGGACAGAAATATTTAATTATACTTATAAGTATCACAATTTTATTATTAATGAAGGCATTTTTAGAAGAGGAAATACTTCTGATTATGAGAACGATTTAAAACTATAAAAATTGTTTATTTAACCAATTTTGTGTTTTCTCGGACTTTTTTATATCGACATGAATAGTTTTTTAACGATATAACTATATAAAATTTAAAAAAATTCTGTAATGGAAGAAACCATTAAAAAATCATTTAATAATATTTAAAAAATACAGTCTCTTATAAAAAGATACTTTATAAAGACTCCGAGAAATTGTTAATATATTTCAATAATTTAAAAGAATTTTGAAGATTTTGGGGTATTTTTAACATTAACTTTTAAACGTTAATTTGAAACGATTTTAAAGATTTTAAAATGTTTTAGGATAAAGAATTTTCCACAATTTTAGTGGATATATTTTTAATTCGCTGGAATTTCTCCAATTTTAATCTGTTCTACGATATTCAATGGATTTTGTTTTTAATTGTTAAAAGTTTTAATTTAATCGATCAGGAGGATCAATTGATAAAATGATCAAAGGATTTGAAATATTTTAACTTGTTTCTTTTTTCAAATTCCTTAGCATTTTTAAGAACTTTAAAAAATTTAAAGCAGTTTAAATAATTTTAAATAATATAGGTTAGTTTTAAAGATTACAAACAAATTTTTATTCATTTCAGTAATTTAATGGGATTTCGAAGGATTTGAAATATTTGAGGGTATTGTAAAAGATACTCAGGCGTTAAAAAAATGCCACAAATGTTGTATTTATTTGGGCAGTTTGAAGGCTTTTAAAACTGAAATATTTTAGGACGTTTTCAAAGATTCTAAAGCTTTTTTCAAACAGTTTTGACCATTTCAAGTGATTTTTAAAGGGTTTTAATAATTTTAAGGGATTTTAATAATTTAATGTATATTTTTCGCAATTCATTTGGAATTCTCTCTGAATTCTTATTAATTTATATTGAATCCTTTTAAATTATTTTGAATTATTCTAAATTCACTCAGTTCTACCCAATTCAATTAAGTTTACCATATTTTTTGTTTGTTTTCAATTCACTTGATTGCTTTTTAAATTCAGCTTGTTTTTTTTATGAATTTCATCTAATACTTCTCATTTCTTTTAAATTTCTCTTAATTCACTCAAAATTTATTGGAATCAATCAAATGTTTTTCGATTCTGTAGATTTAAAAAAAATTAATTTTAAAATATTTTATTTCAAAGTTACTCAATTCAATAAGGTTTTTTCATATTTTCAAATTGTTTTAAATTTATTTGATTTTTGTTTTAAATTCACTTTGAAATTTTACGAATTTCAGCGAATTCTTCTCTTTTATCTTAAATTCCTCTAAATTTATTTCAGTTTAACGAAATCAATGGATTTTGTATTTATTTTTTAACATTTTTTCCAAGTCCTTCGAATGTATCTTGAATTGTTTAGAAATCTTCTTAATTTATCCTGATGTGTTACCCTTTGAGATTTGAAATCGTTTTTGATCGAATCCCTTACAAATCAGGCGGGTTCTACACTTGAAGTTGCAAAATCTCTCGCTGACGCGATTTGTGAAAAAAAATTGTTTACCGAGTTATGCGTTTTTTAATTTTGGCTTTGTTTAAAAAAAAAACCTAAAATTTCTTTCCAAATTCTGGCAGATTTTATCGCCTTCTTTCGAAATCCACTAGAAAGTTTTAAAAACGTTAACAATGAAAAAAATAGCGACTGATTTTCTGAAAATACTAAAAGATGATTCACGCAAAAAATCCACACTTATATTTTTCGCCAATTTTTTGTTGAATTTGTACTATCATGAGGAAAATACCTTGTGAGTTTTATGCAAGCCAAACAGCTTTTGTGGCCAGGAGAATTACTCATTTATGATATCTTGCACCATTTCCGAGAAAAACATAAAAAATTCAATTTTCATAAGCAACCACAAATTTTTTTCTAAACAAAGCCAAATTTAATTTCCTCTCTAAAAATCAATGTATTTCGTCCCCGAGAGATTCCGCAACTTCAAGTACAATGGATTCGATCTTATGTTTTTAATGTTAGGAAATAGAAAAGCAATGTTTAAAATGTTTTAATGTTTAAAAAATAGTATAAGGAGCACAGCGTCGTTCAGTCAGCAAGATACGCGCAATACTTTGAGGCTTTAATCGACTTGTTTGAAAATTTTACTCCTTTTCCAAGTGAAGAAAGTAACAAGCAATATTACGTTGAAGTATATCAATACATAAAGTTGCTAAGTGATTTTGATGAAAGTGTAAAGCTTGAATCGATTAGGCAAGACAAAGTGGAAAAAAAGATAGCAGCAACTATGAACAAGCGGTCGGCTATTGAATTGTTGATCAGACACTGGTCCTTTTTCGGCCCAATGATTTACAAAGATTACGAAATTTGGCACAAACGGCTAGAGAAGTTATCAGTTCAAAGCGGAAAAACTGCAGAACTTGGTTGGCGATCAATGAAAACATTTTACAAAGCGATCGCCCAGGTATTGAAGTCTGGAGATACGGACGAGGAAAGAAAAGTGCTATTGGTAGGTACCATTCTATATTCAGTTAAGGTCCCTAAAGTGCCCTATTTTGAAGATTTGGTCCCTATGGTACTCTTCTTTCAATAAATTAACTCATCGTTTAACCTACTTCTGACTTATCTTGAAGTTTTATGAAATATATTAAGGTATTTTTCAAGATCCTGAGAAATTTTTAATAGATTTCAATAATTTAAAGGGATTTGTAAGATTTTATGGTATTTTCAAAACTTCTAAGGCATTTTAAATCGCAATGTATTTTTATATTTTTTCCAGGATTTTAGAAAATATCATCATATAATTTCACGGGAAAACTGGGGTAATGACATTGAATTTCTTTTTTAACCGAGAATTTTAAAAATGTATAGAAAAAAGTTTAGAATTCTTCATTGGAAAATCTTTCACTTTTAAAATTTTCCATTTTAGTCTTTAATTTTTAAGCGTTCATTTTAATTTTAAGATTTTTTAAATGCAGTTTTTGGACGCGTTTGAAATAGAAAATTTGTGATAAAAAAATGTTTATGTTGATCAACTGTGAATATAAATTCATTATTGATTTTTAAATTTGAATTATTATTTTAGAATTTGCCAATTTTAAAGTTTAAAATTAAACCTTTACCATTTGAATGTCTTATTAGTTAAATATAAGCGCACGATTGAAACCTTATAAGCTTTTTTCAATTTTACAATAACTTCAAAATAATATATTCATAACTAAAGGCTTTTATTAAATTCCAAGTATTTCAGTCTAAAAAATTCCATTTTTAAACCATTGATATTTATAAATATCTGACTGTTTATTTAAAATAAGTTATTATGAAATAATTATTCAAAACTAAATAGAAAAATCCACTTTTAAAGTTACAATTTTAATTGCTCTTTAAAAAAACATTGTAAATCAAATTGTTGATTTTTTATCTATAAATTCAGAACCTATTAATCTCAGAAGAAATCGAGTAAGTTAAAGAAATATTTAGAAGTTACAACAAAATTCTCAATTAATTTCCTTGGCAAATTGAAAATGATCCTTCATTTTAAAAAATTAATTTTAAGAGAACATTTTAGATGATTTAGAAATATTGACAAAATTATCAAAAATTAATGTAGACATTTTTTGAGGTAATTTGTTTCATTTGAAAAGATTTTAAAAAATGTGTAGGACAAATTTGAGAAAAATTCCAATCATTTAAAAAGAAGTTTGGAAGTTTTGAAAAAAAATGTATTTAAAATTTTAAAAGTTGTAAAACAACATGTATATGTTTCAAGTTTTTATGTAAAATTTTGAAGCATTTTAAGGATTTTTAAACTATTTAAAATGAAAATAATTTATTGTAACTTCTGATTTAAGAAGTGTTTAGTTTATAAAGAAAATGTAATCGCTTAATTTTTAATGTTTTTAGCTTAGATTACTTAAAATTATATAATTAAAATTTTTTGATTGATTATTCTATTAGGTGCATAAAAATGATAACGAGGATTTATTTTTTTGGAATTAAATCTGAATCTTTAAACTCTACATTTCCTAAAAGTTAAAATAATGTTGTTTGGCAGTTTAACTGCATTTAATTTATAACTATTTATTTTTGAATTAAAAAACTTCTTAACTTTAATTTTAAAAGTTTAAAATTCAAAAGTTTCACTTTGGGTGCTTTAATTTACAGCTCAGTTTCTATTACTTCAAATGGAAACATTTTTAGCTTCTGAGTTCGATTTTTTAAATTTTTTTAATGACCGGGAATTTTTTTCTTTGATAAAACGGCCACCCTTTCAAATGCCTTGGCATTTTCAAGATCATTAAAAAATGTCAAGGGACTTCAAATTATTTTAAAGAATTAAAAATAATTTAGGTGATTTTAGTTTATTTTTAAAGGTTCGAAGTAATTTTTAGTTAATTTCCATTGTTTAGTGAGATTTTAAAGGAATTGAAATATTTTAGAAAATTTTAAAAGATTCCAAGGAATTATTAATTAATTTCATTAATTCAATCAATCAATGATTTTAAGGAATTTGACAGGTCTCAAGGTATTTTAATAAATTTTCCAGTATTTCAGGAAATATTATCATAACATTTGACGGAATTTTATAATATTTTAGTGGATTTCAAAGCATTTTAAATCGTTTAGGCAATCCTAAAAGATTCCAATGAGTTTTTAATTTATTTCAATAATTCAAAGGGATTTCAAAGGTTGTAAAATATTGCAGGGTAAGTAATTTCTTAGAATTCTGAAGATATGGAACGATTTTAAAGGATATTTACAGATTTTAAGATACTTAACAAGATTTCACGGGATGTTATAATGTTTCCGTGGATTTCGATGATTTTAAGGGGGTTTTAAAACGTTTTAAGAGTTTTGACATTAGTTTTTGGAATTCACCCTCAATTCTTAATAATTTATCCTGATTGTTTTTTAAATCTGTGGAATTTTTTTATTTCAGTTGAATTCTACTGAATTTATTTAATTGAATAGATTTTTTACTTTTTAAAATTACTTATTTATTTGATCCTGCGAATCATTTGATAAAATGAATAAATGATCAAAGGATTTGAAACATTTAAGGTCCCCTTATAAGCTTTAAGCGTGACTCCAAAGTCCTCTCTATCGGGAAAGGACCGCTGCCGCACTATTGGTCGATATTTCAGACTCA
>JAWWLR010000165.1:23595410-23613070 GCA_035041075.1 Acraspis erinacei | reverse complement strand
TGTTTTTAGAACACTCGTATTTTTGGCTTAAAAATTCAACTATTTGGGAGAAAATTAACATTTCGGTTGGAAACTTAACTGCTTTTTAGTCTTTCTGGCTTGAAAATTTAACAATTTGGTTGAAATTTGGTTACATTTTTTATTGAAAAACATTTTTTGGTTAAAAAATAAACTATTATATTAAAAATTCGTCTTTTTGGATAAATTCAACTCTTTCCGATTTAAAATTCAAATGTTTCCGCTTTAAAATTCAAATATTTATGGTTCAAATATCAACTTTTACATTTTTCGCTATGAATTAATCTTTTTTCATTGAAAATTTCACGACTTTGTTCAAAGTTCATTTTTTTGTTTTGTTTCAATATTCATCGTTATAGTTGAAAATCCATCTCTTTGGTTGAAAATTAATTTTTGTGGATTATAAATTAACTATCTTGATAAAAAATTCAACTATTTGGTTAAAAATTAACTTCTTTTTTTTAATATACTTTCTAGTTGAAAATTAAACTGTTTTGTAAAAAATTCAACTTTTTTGCTTAAAAATTAAAAAAGTTGGTTAAAAATAAACTATGTATTGCAAAGTTGTATTTTTCAAATGATTTCAATTGTTTTTTATCTAAAATTAAAATATTTTTTGGTTGAAATATCATGTATTATATTTTCGTTAAGATTTTAACTTTTTTGGTTAAAAATTCATCTACTTAATTAAAAGTTAAAGTACTTTGTTGCGAAGTAATTTTTGATTAAAGATTCATCGTTTTAGTTGAAAATTCATCGCATTGGTTAAAAATATACCTACTTTGTTTAAAATTCTTCTTTTTTGGTTGAATTCACATTTTTTTCTTTAAAATTAGAATCTTCTTGGGTTGAAAATTGAACTATTTTTGTATACAGTTCAATTATTTCGTTAAAAATTAAATTTTTTGTTTTTTGTTGAAATTTAAATGGTTTTTAGAAAATTTGTATTTTTGGCTTGAAAATTCAACTATTTGGTAGAAAATTAACAGTTAGGTTGGAAATTTAACTGCTTTTTAGTCTTTCCGTCTTGAAAATTTGGTTAAAATTTTGTTGGCATTTTCTTTCTTTCTTGATTAAAAAACATTTTTTGGTTAAAAAATCAACTATTTTATTAAAGATGCGACTTTTTGGATAAATTTAACTCTTTTCGATTTAAAATTCAAATCTCTATGGTTCAAATATCAACTTTTACATTTTTCGTTCTGATTTTTCATTTTTTATTGAAAATCTCACGACTTTGTTTAAAGTTAATTTTTTTGTTTTGTTTCAATATTCATCGTTACAGTTGAAAATCCATCTCTTTGCTAGAAAATATAAAAAATTCCACTTTTTTGCTTAAAAATAAAAAATAATGGTTAAAAATAAACTATTTATTGTAAAATTGTATTTTTTAAATGATTTAAATTGTTTTTCATTGAAAATTAAAATATTTTTTGGTTGAAATATCATATATTATATTTTCATTATGATTTTAACTTTTTTGCAAAGTAATTTTTTGTCGAATTCAAATTTTTGTCTTCAAAATAAATTTTTTTTGTTGAAACGTCAACTGTTTTGTTGAAAATTCATCTTTGGTTTAAAAGGTAACAATTTTTGTGGAAAGTTCAATTTTTTATTTGAAAATTAATTTTGTTGTTGATAATTTATATTTTTGGGTTGAACATTAAACAGTTTTTAAGAAATTTGTATTTTCGACTTGAAAATTCAACAATTGGGTAGAAAGTTCAACTATTTAGAGAAAATTAAAATTTAGGTTGGAAACTTAACTGCTTCCCAGAAAATTCATCTTTTTGGTTTAAAAATGAAATTATTGTGTGAAAAAAATTTTTTTCTGGCTTGAAAATTTAGCAATGTGGTTGAAATTTTCTTTCTTTCTTTATTGGAAAATATTTTGTGGCTGACAAATTAACTACATATTTTGTTAAAAGTTCATCTTTTTAGATAATATCAACAGTTTGTGATTTAAAATTAACCTTTTTTTAGTGGAAATATCAACTATTATATTTTTCGTTTATATTTATTTTTTTTAAATTACAAATTCAACTGTTTGGTGAAAAATTCATCTATTTTGTTTAAAAGGCACTAATTTTATTTGAAATATTATAAATTTGAAGCATTTCAATTTTAATATTTTTATATATATTTTTGCTGACAAAATTAGCAAATAAATCATTTAGGAAATATTTTAAACGAGTATCATCAAAAATTCAAAAAAGACTCTTAATTCCTCTTTTACTAATAGACCTTTTAATTTTATTTCTTTTTTAGATATAAACTGGCTACCAAAGAAAAGAATATCTACTGTCGAGCAGAAACTTGACGGAAAAAAACCTTCGTTGATTACAGTAGAAGAACTAAAAGTCGTTCATAGCGATTCTAAATATTTTCAGCGATATCAAGATATTGTCAATGGAACTGAGGATGATCACAAAACAGTTCGCTCGAAAATAAAAAATGAAAATCTTACTCCTGAAGAGCAGGTAAGATATTTTATTTGCGTATGATATAAAATTATTCTTACCAGATTAAACTGTAAAGTACTTTTTTTCTTTCAGATTCAATGTTTGATTGATCAAGCGACTGATTTAAATATTTTGGGGCGCACCTGGAAAGGATGGCAACCTTGGTTGTAAAAAGTTGTGATTTTTTTTTGTAATTAAGTTATAGAGATTTTTACATGTAAGAAAATATTTGTTTAAATCAAGGACTCACCCAGGGAAAAAGAAACGGTTGAAGAATTGTTTTAGTGAATCAGTTTCTTTAAAAAAAAAGCTGGTTAGACTTTTTTCTTTCTTTTTCTGTATCGGAATAACACGTTTAAATTGGAAAACAAAATTTAAATGATTTTAAAATACTAACTGCGATTCAATCTGAATTTTCTCGAATTGAAGATCAATTTTTCCATTATTTTTCGACATTTTTTAATTGGATTCTTTTATGAAAAGACCGTTTCAAATATTCTAATCGGTTCTTAGTTCCTGGGAAAAAAATGTATTTTTTTATCAAGGACTCAAAGTCTAATAAAATTCATTTTTGTATAGACCTTGTTTAGATAAAAAGTCAGGAAATTAAATTTAAATTCCTCATTAAATTCCAAAATTCAAATTTAATTATCGAATTCTTGGAAATTAAAAAAAAAGGATCTAACGATCTTCGTCTTTTTTTTTTGCTCGCAGTTTTTCATTTATTTTTTAAATCCCAATCAAAAATATTTACAGAAGATCTACCAACTTGTCTTATTTTTAATTTGCAAGAATTTCGTAGATTAGGATTTAAAAATTTTGATAAAAGACTACGATTTCTGGACATTTGTCAATTAATAATAATCTAGTTCTCATTAAAAAAATTGTATTCATCATTTTTAATTCACTGAAAATTTATAATTCAATTCATTGCAAATTTTCTTAATCTGATCGTTTCATATTTAAATTGGAACAAAAAAAGTTTAAACAATATAAATTTAGTATTTTTAAATTATAATTTTAAAAACTAGATCAATTTAAATTCAAAGTAATTTAAATTGTCCTATTTATATTTAAATGCACTCAAAATTGAATAATTCCGAATTGAAAACTTTTGAATTTAAATTATTTTTTAATTCGTAGAGATTATGATTTAAGTTTTAAAACTACAATAAATGACTACATAAGTACAATGAAAAATTGAGTAATATGAAAAAAAACATTTTATTACAATCTTGAGATATTGCCGTGCAAATTTTAACTTTAAGCCTTTCAATTCGAAATTATTTCTGTAAGTTGATTTTGAAATGTTAAACATTTTGGGACATTTTCATATAAAAAATAATCAAATTTTTAATGTCTAGTTCTAACAAGTCAATTTTGTACGTTCAAAAATTAAACCAAAAATGTATAATATTTAAATATAAACACATTAAAAAATAAGCAGTTTAAAAATCGATTATTAAACAAATTTTTAAATATTAAAAATTTTTCGGATTTTTTTAAACAATATTTAATCATATCGAATTTGAAAAAAGCTCAATGTTTTGAATTGAATAAATTAGAATTAAACTTGTATAATTTATAAATAAAAGCATTCACAATTGAATAAAATTTAATAATTTTCCATTGAAAATGTTTGAAATCCACAAATTTCATATCAAAAGCTCTCAAAATTAAAAAATTTTAGACTCAAAATTTTGAAAATTGGACAATTTTGTTTGAAAAGAGTTTAAATTGTATCTTTTCTAATTCAAAGTGTTTAAAATTGAATTTTATTTTCATGGTAAATTCGTCATTTTTAGTAGAAAATGTACCTTCTTGAAGGGAAATCTCATTGTTTGAAAATTGAGTAATTTTTTTGAAAATTCGTCTTTTTTTGTTGAAAAATTAATCTTATTGACTTAAAATGAAACTGCTTGGTTTGAAGTTGAACTATTTTGTTAAAAATTCATTTTATTAGTCAAAGATACATATTTTGGGTTTAATACTAAACTGTTCGTTAGAAATTATATTTTTTAAATTAATTTTTGAAAATTAAAAATTCCATTTTTGGTTGAAAATTTATGTATTTTTTTGTAAATGTATCTTTTTAGCGAATAATTAAACACCCTGATAGATAATTCAACTATTTGATTGAAACTTTAACAAATTTGTTAGAAACTAATTTTATTGGCAAAAAATTCATTTCAGTGTTTGAAAATTAATATATTTGGTTAAAAAGTCGATTTTTTCGGTTTAAAATTCATTTTTAAATGAAAATTTATCTATTCCGTTTTTGATTGAAAAATTATGTATTTTTTTCTAAATTCTTCTTTTTTGATAGAAAATTAATCTTCTTGGTGGAAACAATTCTAAAATCTTTTCATTTTTAAGGCTTGAATTTGAGAAATTGTTTTTTTAATTTTTATGGTTTTGAATTTATTATGGAGGTATTTAATTCAAAATTGTTTAATTACAAATCCCCAACTATCAAGTCTTTTTAGTTTATTATTCTACAATTTTGAAGAAAATAAAGAATAGAAAATTTTGTACGTTTAAAAGTGAAAAGAAATAATTTATAATATTTAACTATAAAAATAATATACTAAAAATCATCAATGCTTCCAATATTATGGAATTTGAAATTGGAAAAAGTAAGAAATTTGAAACAAAATATTTGGTATTTTGTAAGCTTTTGAAGCAAGAAAACTTTTGTTTCAAGGCCTCAAAAATTAAAATTATATTAAAGAGTAAATATAATTAATATATTATTAATAATTATCTATAATTAATATTATAATTAAGTATATAAGCATATAATTAAGTATTAAGAGACGTTCAAAGTGATTGGATAGATTTTTTTACTAAAAAATCTGATTTCTATTTAATTATTTTATTAATGTCGATTTATTAATGTTTAATTATTCTATAAATTTGAAAAATATGCTTTTAAATTGGAATCCTTAATTAAACAATTCCAAACTTTGTTTAAAAATCCAAGCATTCATCTTTAAACTCAGTCCGTGTAAGACTTATTCATTTTTAAACTTCGCGGTATTGCTCACCAATCAGGTATCGATCCTTCAGCCAACCAGGAGTCACGTCACGTGACACGTGTGTTATGTTGTAACAGTTAGACAAAAAATAAACATGTCAAATTGCAAATATCTTCTGTTATTGTAACAAAAAGGCTTAGCAACAACATAAAGCGAATGCACAATACAACTTCTATGTGAAAGGTGAAAATATTTTATTTTTTAAATAGCCGATAATGACACTGCCGATTCCTAACCTATTTATTTACAAATAGGTCGTTTTCTCCTATATTTCGCCTAATTCCCTGTAGTAATGAATGTTTTATTACTTTCATGATGGACGCAAATCCATATTCTAATTGTCATTATTTTTTACATAATGTAAACAAGGTTGTAAATGCAAAAAATACTTTATATTTTAGGTTATGTTGATTATATTCCTCATAAAAAAATGAAGTTTTAAGACAAATTATTTTTTTCTTTTACCACTAAACGAAGATTTTTCATTTTATAACCAAGATTTGTGATTTTTTCGGAGCATGAATTTTATTTTCATTTTAGTTTCTATGCGAAGGATAATAATAACTGCATTTCAATTGTAACTAAGATTAAAAAATCATTCTTGTAATTTGTTCTTGCAAATGTTTTATCGGTCACCGATTTTTCAAAGAGTTCCTCTTTCTTCCCCTATTTTCAATCAACTTCTCCCTTTTCTCGTTTTTTTGTCATAAAAATGAACTGAATTAATAGAATCCAGTAAGAAAATCCAACTATTTTCTGCTATTATATTTTTCGTTGAAAATTCGTTTTTTCCTTTGTTAAAAATTAATAATCTTGCCTTTTTTGTTTGAAACTTTAACTACTTGGTAGACATGTGAAATACTTTGTTGGAAATCCGTTTCTTTGTGTTTGTCAAACTTTCATTTTATCAGCTGGTGATTTAACTATTTTCTTTAAAATTCGTTCTTTTTTTTGTTAAAAATTAATTTTCTTGGCTTTTTGGTTGAAATATGAACTGCTTCGTTAAAAATTCATTTTGTTGGTTTAAAATTTAATTATTTTGTTCAAAATCAGTTTTTTGCGTTTTATTGAAAACTTGTTTTTTCTTTTGTTTAAGAAGAATTTTTTTAACTGAAAATTTAAGTATTCTATTTTTTTAAACTTGAAAGTTTTTAATTGCAAATTGAACTATTAAGCTTTACATTAAGAATTCATCTTTTTGGTTGAAAATTCAACTACTTGGTTGAAAGTAGAATTACATTCTTAAACATCCATTTGATCAGTTAAAGATTGAACGATTTTTTTGAAAATTCATTCTATTTTTATTAATAATTTTTTCTAACTACCAATTTAACTCTTCCATTTTTTGTTGAAAATTTATCATTTTTGGTTCGAAATTCCACAATTTGGTTGAAAAATTTTCGTTTGATAATAATTTTTTTCAATAGAAGTCTTTGTTTGGTAAAAAAAAACCTTATTGACTGACAAGAAAACTGTTTCATTGGAAGTTGAATTAAATTGTTAAAAATTCACTTTATTAGTTAAAGATCCATCTCCTTGGTTCAAAATTTAACTATTTGTTGAAAATTAATCTTTTTGACTAAAAATTTAACTGCTTGGTTGAAAGCTAACCTACTTTGTTAAAAATTCATTTTATTATTAAAAGACTCATGTTTTTGGTTAAGAACTTAACTAGATTGTTGTTTTTTTCAAGATAATGTTTTTAACTTGAAATTGATAGTTTTTAGTTAAAAATTCACTTATTTTCTTGAAAAGTCGTCTTTTATAGGTGAATTTATATATTTCTGATTTAAAATAAACCTATTTTCTTATGGAAATATCAACTATTCATTAAATTTTCAATATTAGTTCAATTTTTAACTATTCCATTTTTTGTTGTAACTTGATCTTTTTGTATTGAAAATTCATGTATTTTATAAAAAAATTCGTCTTTTTTAGGAAAAAATCAATCTAAATATTTGAAAATTAATCTGGTTACTTAAAAATTGAATTATTTTATTTAAAAAAATGTTTTTATGTTACAAATAATTTTTTAAACTTGAAATTGATCGTTTTTAGTTAAATGTGCATTTTTTGTTGTAAATTGTTCATTTTTATGGGAATTTAACTCTTTCTGATTTAAAATAATTAAGATTCATCTCATTGGTTAAAAATGTAACTACATGTTTTTTTGAAAATTCCTTTTTTTTCTTAACTAAAATATTTTTTGACTGAAAATTTAACTATTTAATTTTTGCTTAAACTTGATCTTTTTTAATTGAAAATTCATGTATTTTATTAAAAATTTGTCCTTTTGGTAGAAAATTAATCTTCTTGGTGGGAAATTCATCTAATTGGTTGGAGATTGAACTACTTCCTTAAAAATTCATTTAATAAGTTAAATATTCATCTCATTGTTTGAAAATGGCACTATATTTTTTAAATATTCTTTTATTTTTCTAAGTTGAAAAATAATTTTTTTGAATAAAAACTTAGCTATATCTTTATTGGTTGAAAATTTATTTATTATGTTGTAAATTCGTCTTTTTTGGTAGAAAATTAATCTTCTCAGTGGAAAATTTAATTACTTGGCTAGAATACTTTAAAAAGATTCATTGTATTAGTTAGCCATCCATTAATTTCGTTTAAAACTCATTTTCTTTCGGTTACAAATCAATTTTTTAACTGAAATTTAACTTATTGTATTTTTGGAAGAAAATTGATAGTTTTTAGTTATAATTCAACTGTTTGACTTAAAAAATCAATTTATTGTTAAAATTTCGTCCTGTTTGGTTAAAAATTCTGTTATTTTCTTAGAAAAATTAAATTATTTGTTTGAAAATTAACTTTTTGATTGAAAATTCAATTATCTGGTGGAAAGATGAGCTTCTTTGTAAATAAAAAACTTATTTTTTATTGAAGATTCGTCCGTTCAGTTGAAATTTCAACTATCTTGTTTGAGAGTAAAATTATTTCGTTAATAATGTATTTATTTCATTGGATATTTAATTATTTTCTTGAAAAATTAACTATTTGTTGAAAATTTTCCATTTTGGATTAAAAATGCAATGCTCTTGGAAAAAATTCATATTTGTAGTTTGATAATTCAACTATTTGGTTGGAAATTCATTTTTGTAATAAACAAATTTAACTGTCTCGCGGAAAATGTAATTCTTTTGTTGAAAATTCAGTATATATACATTTATTGTAATAAAAAGAATTTATTTGCCCTATTCTTCCCCCATTTTCATGAAAAACCACCTTACATCCCCTGTTTTGAATAAAAATGTCTTGAATTTCAAATAAAAACTAATAAAAATTAGTTCACACATCTCCATCAAAATATGTCTTTAAAAAGGACAAAACCTATAATTTCAGACCAATAAGGAACTAAAAACCATAAAAAAAGAAGAGCAAAAACCGCTCCCTCTAAAAATTCATACACTCGATCTCAGATGTCCCGAAGAAATATTTCAAAATGGTAGATTATAAACAATTCCACCGGTTTGATCCTATGAGTGCCCTGATAGAGGAGAAAGTGAACACTTTATTCAACAAGTCCTTCTCTTTCAAAAACAACGAACCCTATTTTCTACCAAAACCCGAATCCATCTTCCTGGAAAGTTCATGGCACATAGAAGAATTATACCAGATAAAAACAGAGTTAAATAACATTAAATCAAAACTGAACGATTACTGCCTTATTCAGTGGAACGAACACACCCGAAAAAGAAATAAAGCGGGTTCTGTTCAGTGGTATATTCACCAAAAAATAGAACCCGAGTTCATGACTCAAGCATGGTGCAAATTCTACGAAATCGTGTCTTCATTTCCTCTCATTCCTCAGATTGCAATATCCGAAGGATCGTTTACATCTGTTCATTTGTGCGAAGCACCAGGTGCTTTTGTGACTTCCTTAAATCATTGGTTAAAAAGCCAGGTTCCAACAGTGAACTGGGATTGGATTGCTACCTCCCTGAATCCCTATTACGAGGGAAATACAACAGAACGAATGATAACAGATGATAGATTTATTATGCACACACTGGAACACTGGAATTTCGGTCCATACAACACTGGAAATGTAATGGATTTGGAAAACCTGGATTTAATAATAGAAGATTATAAAACAAGGAATAAAGTTTTGCTAGTAACTGCGGATGGAAGTGTGGATTGTTCAGATGATCCGGGCGAGCAAGAAAGGATCGTGGCTCATCTTCATTTCTGCGAAACAGTCACGGCTTTGTCGATTTTATCAGAAGGTGGAAGTTTCCTCATAAAGATGTTCACAGTTTTCGAACAGACTTCAGTTTCTCTTCTCTATTTGTTAGCTGCTTGCTTCGACTCGATTCATATGTTCAAACCAGCTACGAGCAAAGAAGGAAACTCTGAGGTTTACGTGATATGTCTAGGATTCAAGGGAGCAGTTTTTCTAGAACCGTATTTGCCTATTTTGAGAGAATATTTTAAAAGTTTTTCGCTGAAAGCAATGTTTCGTAGGCAGGATATTCCAGAGTGTTTTGTTAAACAGGTTTTAGAGTGTGCAGAGTTTTTCAAAAATCACCAGTGCCAGGTGATTCTGGATAATATAAAAGCATTTAGCAATGATAAGAATATCAGAGATTTTAATCTGATGAAACTGAAGCAAGCCGTTTCGGAAAGATTTGTCGAGGCTTATGATCTGAAGAAATTGGAGAGTGAGGATTTGGGAATTGTAGGAAGGACGAAACTTTCTGCTGCTAATAATGTCACTTCTGTTACGAAAAGTCCGTTAGAATCTTACAGTGAGCGGCAAATGAAAAGTAGTTTAGATCCCAGAAGTCGATTGTTGATTTTGTTGGAGGAATTACAAGACATTGAGGCGTTTGAGAAAAATTACTCGTTTCAACAAGTGAGCATTTCTTTTCCTAAATTTCAATTTCAGGCCTCGGACTCATTTGAAACATTCAGAATAGTGTCAGTTGTAACATATATTTAAAATCCGTAGAAATCCCTTGAAATCTTAAAATTTCTTGGAAACTTTTTAAATACCCTACACTCTTTAAAATTGGTGAAATCCCTGGTAATTACAAAAAATGGATTAAAATCTTATAAAAGGCAGGCTGGCCTCTGGACCGGGAAATCGGGAATACAGTTTTTTAAATAATTATTTAAATTGTGTGTAATTCGAAAATCTTTCACATGAAAATTTCCTTTTTATATTTTATTTTTTAAGCGTACATTTTTGATTTTAATAATTTTAAAATGTAGTTTTTAAAGACTTAAAAAATTACAAATTAGAAGCGTTTGAAATCTACAATTTTTGATAAACACCTTTTTAGTTTATCAACTGTGAATATAAATTCTAATGATTTTTAAAAATTTACAAGACTATTCGGAATCTATTTAAAATTTAAAATAACTTGAAAATAATACATTCATAACTAAAGGCTATTATTAAATTTAAAATATTGCTTTAGTCTCAAATTTAGAAATTTTCAATTTTTTAATTCTGAAAAAGATCAATTGCTTAATATTTAGAAATATTAGACTGTTCATTAAAAATAAGTAATTATAAATCAAATATTCAAAATTAAACGAAAAAAATACACTTGAAACGTTACAATTTTAATTGTTCTATTTAAAAATCTATAATTCACAAGTAAAATTGTTGAATTTTGATGTATAATAAATATTGAACACCTATTATTCCTAGAAAAATGTCGAGTAAGTTGAAGAAATATTTAGATGGTCTGAAAAAGTTCTAAATTAATCAAAAAATTGAAATTATTTTAAATAATTTAAACGAAGTGTCTACGCATACCGACAAAAATTAATCTGGTAGTTTTCAAGGAAATATATATATATATATATATATATATATATATATTTTACAGGATTAAAAAAAAAATTAAGAAGAATGCGAAGAATAATATTTTAAAGCTTTTTTAAAGATTTTTAAACTATTTAAAATTAAAATAATTTAACTTTTAATTTAAGAAGTGTTCATTTTATAACAAAAATGTAATTTTAAAATTTTTAATTTTTCTTATCTAAAATTGTTCAAAATGATTTGCAGCATAATGAATTTTAAGAATAATAAAATTTTTGATATCCTCTGAAATCTTTTTATAGGTCATAATATTTTACATTTTCTGAACTTCTTTGTAATCTTTTAGAATACGCTAAAAGCTTTAAAACCCGTTGAAACCCATTAAAAACCCTACGAATCTCTTAAAATCGGCTGGAAACTTCTGAAAAATTTTCGAATTTTTTAAAATCCCTTCAAATCTGTAGAAATTCCTTATAATTTAATGTAATATTTTACCTTTTTTTTGAAATCCTATGAATTCCGTAAAATATTTTTAAATTCCTGGCAATTTTGAAAATTCTTTAAAAATTCCTTGAAATCTTTTAAATTTCCTGAAATTATCTTGAAATTTTCTATAATTCTAGGGTATTCCTCGAAATCGTTTTAGATATATATTTTTGAATCCTTAAAAATCCCTTAAATCGGGTAAAATCACTAAAAATCTTTTGAAATCCAGTCCCTTGAAATCTTTAATATTTTTTGATACTCTAAAAATACTTTCAAATACATTGAAATCCCATTAATTATCTTGAAATTTATAACTCTTTAAAATTTCTATACAAATTTTAAAACTTTAAAATCCTCTTAAATCAAATGAAAGTTCTTTTAATACTCTAAAAGAGTTAAAATTCTATAAGATCCTTTCCAATTTTTTTAAATCTCTATTGAAATATTTTTTAATAAATTTAAAATTTCTTAAAATCCGCTGAAATTTATTAAATTCCTTTGAATTCCTTTTGTATCTATAGAAATTCCATATAATGTTATCAAATCTTTTAACTCCTTTTGAAATCCTATGAATCCTTCAAATATTTTAAGTTTATTGAAATGCCCTACAATTTAAAAAATGTGATAACAGTTCCTCGAAATCTTTTAAAAGATACTATATTCTTTAAAATCCTTTTATATTGAAAAGGAATCTTTGCAATATCGTACAACATTTTGAAATCTTTATCTTTTAAAATTCCTTTAAAAAGTGTTTAATCTTTGAAATCCTCTCGGACACCATAAAATTCCTTTAAATCCATAAAAGATATCCTGTAAAAATCCCTTCAAATGTAAATATTGAAATCTTGTTAATTATCTTAAAAATTTTTATTTCTCCTTAGATTTCTATTCAATGTTGAAAACTTTGAGATCTCCTAAATCAGATGAAACTTCTTCAGATCCCATAAAATCTGTTGAAATCTTTAAAATTCTCGGAAAAACCTTTTGGAGTCTTTCCATTTTTTTTAATCCTATGAATCGGTCAACTATTTTAAAATGCATTTAAATCTCCCAATTTTTATGAAATCTGATGAAACCATTTGAAATTTCTTAGAAAGAACTTTGAAATCATTTGAATCCCTCAAATATTTTTTAATTCCTTGAAATTCCTTGCAATTTTGAAAATCCGGTAAAAATACCTTGAAATATCTTGCAATATAAAATCCCTCAAAATCTTTGGAAATCCCTTAGAAATTCTTAAAACTCTTCAAATTTTCTTCTATAATCTTAGAAAATTCTATGGAATCTTTAAAAATACACTATATTCTTTAAAATATTTTTGAAATTTAAAAAATCCCTTTAATCTGACGAAATCCCTAGAAATATTTTGCAATATTAGAATATTTAGAATATTCTAGAATATTAGAATATTTCAGAACTTCAATTAGAATATTTTGAAAATTTTGGAAATCTTTGAAATACCTCGAATATTTGTAAATCTTTTGAAATTGCGATTTTTGAGATCCGAAGCCTGCAGTTTACACTTCAAGTTTAAGAAACGTTACTAGATTCTTTAGCTACTACTTTGTGATTTCAGTTTTTCAACGGTCCTATTAAATTATGGATCACCACGGGTAAACCATATCGGAGAATTCAGAGCTCGAAATTCACAACGATAAAAATTCTCAGAACTCAAAACCGAATTTTCGAAATTATGGATTCTATGAAGCTGTCTGTAGATTTTCCTACAAAAGAAAATGTGGTTCAATATCATGAAAGTAAAAACTATTCTGAGTTGCCAAATATAAGAGTTTTGCAATTTCAACATACGAGCGAGCAAAATAATTACGAACTGATTCACAAAGTTCATGATACTTTAAAAAATTGTGTGAAAGGAGACGACATTATACTGATTGGCTACAGTTTACTCTCGCAACTGAATGTTGGACTCTTAAATCTTTTAGCTCGTTTTTTTGTGAGCCTAATTTTCCAGCCTGATAGTAAAGTCGGATATGTTGTGATTTTGAAATATTACATTTCCGATTCGGAGAAAGAGAGTTTTGAAAAACTGATTGAAGTTGCGGAAACTGCAAAGTCCAAAAATATGATGGTTTTGTCAGTATTTTCTATGTTGGATTTGTGTGGTAAGGAATAGTTAAAACTAAGGATTATTTCAATAATTTCTCATTATGAAAATTGAGAACTGATAGCTACAAGAGATTTCTTTTTTAGAAACGGACTGGATCAAAAAGCTCATCAATATTAATATTTGGAATATTAAATGGTGTGCGAAGAGTACCACAGAAGCAATTAATAAAAATGATAAGCAGGAAGAGAATTTTTAATTATTTTATTATTTAATTTTAATGTGAAATTTTTTTCAGTAATTTTTAATAATTAGAGATATTAGATAAGTATTCTAATTTATCTAGTCATGATATTTTTATCAATGCCGAATGTGCCAATTCAAACTTTTAACAATATTGACCTTCGGATGGTCCAAAAAAGTATTTATTTAAAAACAATACAAAATGGCTCCACTGTAGATTGTTTCTTTTCGTGTCAAAATGTCCCCAGAATGATTTTAATTTTTAATACAGAATACAAATGTTTAATAACTACTTATTTTTTAACTTCATTTGTTTTTAAGATTATATGAATATAATTTTCCTAATATTCTTGACGATATGCAAAAAGATTTTGGAAGATTTCAGAAGAATATGAATGTTAAACGAAAAATGTAATAGGTTTGATATTTCCACTATAGTAGATTTTTATTTGAAATGAAAAAATCGTATAATTCTTCCAAAAAAGACAAATTTTCAACAAAATAGTTGAATTCTCAACCAAAAAAAAATTAATATTAAACCAGTTACGCTTTGAACTAATAAAGATTCGTTGTTTTTAAAAGAGATCAATTTGAAACTAAAACTATGAATCTTCAAATAAAAAAATAATTTTTTTAAAGAAAGCAGTTCAACTTTTGACCAAGTAGTTTATTTTTCAATAAGAAAAGGTGAATTGTCAACGGAAAATATAATATAAAGAATAATTTGTAACTAAAGAGTCGAATTTTTAACCAGAAAAGACGAAATTTCTACCAAATGAGATGAATTTTCAAACATTAATTTTTTTTTAATCTGCACAAGTTTTTAATGATCTTGTAATCGATTTAAAATTTCGAAATATCTCTTAAAGTTACTCGTATTTTGTCTAAAATTTTACCAAAAAAAGATTTTTCAGTAAAAAAATAAAGAGAATTTTACCCAAATTATAATTTGACGGGAAAAATAATTTTGAATATAAAATAAAAATTTCAAAAAGGTTTTTGATGATTTCAGATATGTCTAAAAAGTATAATTTTTTATTTTACAGGACTTTACCAAATTTTAGGTAAAATTCGAGTTATTTTAAAAGATATTTTAGACTTCTAGAAGCTTGGAAGAAATTAAAAAATATTCGATAAGTTTTCGGAAATCTTTTAAAGGTTAAAAATATTTTTAATGTCTTCAAAACTTCCTGAGTTCCTAAATATCTTTTGAACTGTCTCAAATTGTACCTTAAATTTGGAAAAGTCTGTTAAATTAAAAAAATTGTTTTTAAATCTTCCATATTTTTGCAACATTTGTAGAAATAATTTGAAATGTTTTTATATCTATTTAGTTTTTCTTTAAAAGTTCATTTTTCAAAATAAAATGGCATACACATTTTTTCCACAAATCTAAAGAAAAGTTTCTTATTTTATAAAGCCTTTCTAACTTCTTCAAAAGCTTCGACATTTTATTTCGAATTCTTCAAAAAAATTACATTTTTTTTAATTGTTGTAAATCTTTTCAAATTTTAAGTAATTTTTCTAACCGTTTCGAAACTTTTAAACCTAATACAGCTACTACACCTAATATCTTTTAAGATTATTCTAATTTTCAAACATTTTTCTTTAAATTCTACAAAATTCAAAAATTGCCTTTAAATCTTCCAGATTTTGTTTTGTCAATTTTGAAAATCTTTTTAAGTGATTTAAAATCTTTTTAAATATTCTTTTAAAATTAATTCTTCAAAATAAAAAATAAGTTTAAATTTTCACATGAATTTTAAGATTTTTTTAATTATCGTCAGACCTTTAAATCTTTTGAAATTTTTAATTAATTTTTAATTTTTTTATTCTCTAAAAAGCATTTTAGTCTTTCGTATGCCAAAGTAAAAAAATCTATTAAGAACGGAAATTAAAATAAAATTAACAATTATTAACAAAAATGGGTTTGATAGACCACAATTTTTTTTAATCTTTAAAAAAGCAATTTTTTATGAAATCGAGATAAATACATTGTTTTAATTCTGTGAAAATGCAGGGGACATTTTTACAAGAAAAGGAACAATTTGTGAGAGATTCATTTTAGAAAAAAAAACACTTTTTTGACCACCCTAATGTATCTATACTTGACATCATTTTAATGAAGTGAAAGCAACAAATAAAATATAAACTTTTTTATTGGACGGGTGCTTTTTTAAAAACTTTTTATCAGTTAAAAAAAAAAGAAACTACGTAGGATTAAATTAGATTTTTTAACGATTTTGTGAGCGATACAATGTTTAATGCATTGAGTCTGCTGTCTCAAATCACCATAAATGTCTCGCGAAGGTGATACCAAAATTGGAATATGACCATAAAGGATCTTTAGAAAAGAAATCGATTCTTGGATACGGCAGTGTAAGCATCGGCTTTATATTAAATTACCAGTGTTCGTCGTGTTACTTCTCAAAAGTAATCCGTTACCGTTATTTAGAGAAACAGTAGAATTTGGTACCGTTAAAAAAACCGTGACTACTTATATAAGTAGACTGACTATTTTTATGTTTTACGCAAACTAAAAAGGTTAAAAAAAATTCGATAATATTCTAGCCGGTAATTTTAAATAATTTAGATAGGCAATCGAAATATTTTTGAACTATTTTGTTGCATTTTTTCTTTAAAAATTGATGTTTTCTAGTTGGCAGTTTATGTCTATAGTTAAAAATTAAACACTAATCTACTTTGTAGTAAAAGTAGCTAACATTCTTAAAAATTCTTTTTTTCATAAAAATCAATTCTTAAGTGAAAATATCACTATTTCTTTTTTTATTGTAAATTTATCATTATAAGTTAAAAATGTACGTATTTTTTGGTAGAAGATCATTTTTAGTTGAAAAATGTACTTTTTGGTTACAAATTTATTTTTTTGTTGTTGAAAAATTCAACTATTTGGTTAACAATTAATTGTTTTTGTTGAAAATTAATCTTATTTGTTCGAAGATTAATCTTCTTGGTTGAAAATTCATGTGTTTGTTTCAAAAATCAACTGCTTGGTGAAAAATTAATCTACTTTTAAAAAATTTGACTACAATGTAGAAAATTCTATTTTTGTTGTTGTTGAAAACTAATTTTCTTAACTGAAAATTGAACCATTCACTTTTCAGTTGAAAATTTATCGTTTCAGTTTAAAAATTTAACTATTTTGTTGAAATTAAAAAAAAATTGAAAGTGCATTTTTTAAACTAAATTTAGCTTATTTTTCTATTGCAAAATTTTTTTTTTTAGTTGAACATTTATGTGCTTTTCGGTAGAAAATTCACCTTTTTCGATTGAAAATTAATTTATTTAACTGCAAATGTATTCAATTTTTGTTTAAAATTTATCTGCTTCAGTTGAAGATTCTACTTTTTGGTGAAAAATGTAATTATTTTGTTAAAACTTTGTCTTTATGGGAAGCAAAATAATATTCTTGGCTGAAAATTTGTTTTCTTTAGTTAAAAATTTAACTTTTTGTTTAAAATTTTATATTTTTTAATTGAAAATTCAACAACTTGGTTTAAGATTCATGTATTTTGTAGAAAATTCGTAAAAAAAAG
>JAWWLR010000165.1:23550162-23566125 GCA_035041075.1 Acraspis erinacei | reverse complement strand
TTGATATTAAAATTAAAATAGATCTTAATTTTTTAATAAAAAATAGTTGGATTAGTCCAAAAAGGCGAATTTTAAGCAAAGTATTTGAATTCTCAACCCAAAAAGATGTTAATTTCAAACCAAACAGTTTCACTTTTAATAAAAAAGAGGATTAAATTTCTACCAAAAGAAATGAATTTTCAAACCAAAAAGACGAATTTTTAACAAAATCGTTCAGTTTTCAATCAAACTTTAGGAAAAATTTATTGCCTTAATATCTTCCAGATTCATTTTTACAATGTTATAAATATTTTTTAATGTTTCAAAATCTTTTTAAATATTCCCAGGAATCATAAGAAAATTTTTTTATTATCTTTCAACCTTTCACAATCTGTAAAAAATTCCAAAGTTTTTGTTAAAATTTTTCAAAAATCTACATTTTGGTTTAAATTTTTTGAAATCTTTTTCAATTGAAAGGTTAAAAGCTTATCTTTCCAAAACTTCTAAACATCTTTTCAACTTATTCGAATTTTCTCTAAAATTTTTTAATCTTGCAAAAATGAAAATTTTTGCTTCAAAATGGGCTGTATTCTTTTCTGAAATTTTAGGAAATTATTTAAAATGTTTTTAAGTCTTTTAGAATATTTCCATTAAATTAATTTTTCAAAACCAAAATTCGTTAAGTTTTCCCTGGAATCTTAAGAGAAAAATTATATTACCTTAAAACCTCTAAAAGCTTTTGAATTTTTTTCAAAGTTTTAATTATTTCTTAATATTTTGAAGACTTCTAAAACTTTCAAATATCTTTTGAAATAATTTAAAGTTTTCGCACAAATTTTTTAATCCTGCATGAATTAAAAAAAATTTGTATTAAAATATTCTAGATTCTATGTTGACAAAAATTTCCTAGAAAATGTGAATTAAGATATTTACATTTTTGGCCGCAATTTATTTTTTCTCATCTCTTCAAAAGTGTGAAAAACTTTACAAATTATAGTGTGATAGCAAAATGTCAAGAAAAGAATTATTTCCCAACATTGAAAAAAAAATTTCAATTGAAATTTTCTCTTTTATTAATAATTTTTAGAAAATTTTTATAATTAAAATTCCTTATTTGGAAATGCCCCCCAATAACTTAAATCCGGATCTGATAATAATTAAAATTTAGAAATTTGAAGCTTTTTATTTAAATAAATTCCCATTATGATTTTTTATAGTAATAAAGCCATATTTGTTAAAATTTGTTAATAAATCACATGAATTTTCGAACGGTTCAGGTTCCCTTAATTCAAAATGGAACTGCATGAACCAAAAAAGAAAAAAAGAGTCAGGTTACAACCACAACAACCATTGCCAATAATTTTCGATGAAGATGGTAATATAATCGTATTTACGGCACATTTGAGTGCTTTGGGCACTTGCATTGATGAACCAGATGATATGGCAGCCGTTCATTCTATGGTAAAAAAAATTGAAGAATTTTTTACTATTTAGCTACATTTTTTTTTTTAACCCAGGTTAAAGTATCCACGCTGAAATTTACGCAGATTTCCACAATTTCAGAAAAAGTTCACAATAAAATAGTTAATTTTCAACATAAAAAGATGACTTTACTACCGGAAAGATGAACTTTCAATCCAAAAGGATTAATTTCCGATCATAAATGGAATATTTAAACTTTCAATTGAAAAAAATTAATTTTCATCACATAAAAAAACGATTTTTTAACCAAATATTTAGGTTTTTAACTAAAAATATGACTTTTTAATAAAATAATAGAATTATTAAAATTTTAGACCAAAAAAGATGAATTTTTAAGAAATAGTTGAATTTTTATCCAGGAAGATTAATTCTCTACTTCAGAAACTAAAAAAAATCAATGGCCAACCAAAAATAGAATAGTTGAATTTTAATTTAAAACAATAATAATTTTCATGACAAAAAAGCCGATTTTTCAACAGCATATTCAAATTTTCTACCAAAAAAGATAACTTTTTATGAAAATAGTTGAATTTGCAACAAAATAATTAAATTTTAAACCAAAAGAGATAAATTGTAAACCAAAAATTTAATAGTAGACGTTTCAATTTAAAAGAATTAACTTTCAACCAAAAAATATTATTACTTTTCTACTAAACGATGCATTTTCATTGAAAAGGGACTAATTTTCTATCCAAAAAGATTTCCATTACATGAAGTTTCAACTAAATACTTAAATTGTCAACTGAAAAAGATAAATTTTCAATAAAATAGTTGAATTTCCAACTAAAAACGATAAATGTTCAACCAAAAGTAGAATAGTTGAATTTTTAGTTAAGGCAATAATAATTTTCATTACAAAAAAGACGATTGTTCAACAGAATATTTAAATTTTCTACCAAAAAATATAACTTTTAATCAAAATAGTTTAATTTTCAACAAAATAATTAAATTTTGAATTCAAATTATATCAGTAGACTTTTCAATTTAAAAGAATTAACTTTCAACCAAAGAATATTATTACATTTCTGCTCTCGAGCATTTTTTGAAATCTTTCAAAATATCCAAAAATACATCAAATCCTTTGAAATATTTTGAAAGTTCTTGAACAATCCTTGGAATTTAAAAAAATATGTATAAAATATTTGGAAATCTCATTAAATTTTTGAAATCTATTAAAAACACTTTGGCGTCTTTTAAAACCATGAAATCTTTTTAAACTTTGATATCTTTTGAAATCTTTTGAAATCCCATTACATTACTGAAATATATTAAAATTCCTTGGAATCCTTAATAATTACTCTAAAATATTTCAAATCTTTTGAAATCCCTTTGAATTTTTTAGAATTTTTCCAAATATCTTAAAATATTTTTAATCTTTTGAAATTTTTTAAATCTCTCGAACATTTTTTGGAATCTTTCAAATTATCCTAAAATACATAAAATCCTTTAAAATATTTTGCAAGCTCTTGAACATTTCTTGGAACTTTAAAAAAAATGTCCAACAAAAAATAGAATAGTTGAATTTTTAGTTAAGACAATAATAATTTTCATTACAAAAAAGACGATTTTTCAACAAAATAATTAAATTTTGAACCCAAAATATAATAATAGACTTTTCAATTTAAAAGAATTAATTTTCAAACGAAGAATATTATTACTTCTCTACTCTCGAACATTTTTTGGAATCTTTCAAAATATCCAAAAATATATTAAATCCTTCGAAATAGTTCGAAAGCTCTTGAACATTCCTTGCAATTTAAAAAAATATTTTAAAATATCTATAAAATATTTGGAAATCCAATTAAATTTTTGAAATCTATTAAAAACTCCTTGTTTCTTTTAAAATTAATTAAAAATTGATTATTATATAATATAATATATATATATATATATATATATAATATATAATTTAAAAAAATTAATCTTTTAAAACAACCATGAAATTTTTTAAAACTTTGATATCTTTTGAAATCCCATTAAATTATTGAAATCTATTAAAATTACTTGGAATCTTTAAAAATTACTCTAAAATATTTAAAATCGTTTGAAATCCCTTTGAATTTCTTAGAATCTTTCCAAATATCCTAAAATTATTTTAATCTTTTGAAATACCTTGCAGTTTTTTAAATCTCTCGAACATTTCTTGGAATCTTTCAAATTATCCTAAAATATACCAAATCCTTTGAAATATTTTGAAAGCTCTTGAACATTCCTCGGAACATTAAAAAAATGTTCAACCAAAAATAGAATACTTGAATTTTTAGTTAAGGCGATAATAATTTTCATTACAAAAAACGATTTTTCAACAGAATGTTTAAATTTTCTACCAAAAAAGATAACTTTTGATCAAAATAGTTTAATTTTCAACAAAATAATTCAATTTTGAACCCAAAGTAGACTTTTCAATTTAAAAGAATTAACTTTCAACCAAAGAATATTATTACTTTTCTACTAAACGATGAATTTTTCAATTAAAAAATGACAAATTTCTTATCCAAACAGACGAATATTCTACAAATAACTTGACATTTTTTACCAAAAAGGATGTCTTTTTAAGAAATAGTTTAATTTTCAACAAAAAATTTGATTTTTTTACCAGGAAGATTAATTTTCTACAAAACGAAATATGATTTGTCAACAAATTACATGAAGTTTCAACCAAATACTTGAATTTTTAACTAAAACAAATAAATTTGCAACCGAATAGGTGAATTTTTAACTAAAATAGATAAATGTCCGAACAAAAATGGAATAGTTAAAATGTCAAAATATTTCAATTTTCTACAAAAAAATGTACGTTTTTAACAAAATCGTTTAATTTTCAAACAAAAGAGATGAATTCTGAACCAAAAATATAATAGTAGACTTTTCAATTTAAAAAAATTAACTTTTAACCAAAAAAGTTTTTTTTCTACTAAACGATGAATTTTCTATACAAAAAGACAAATGTTCAACGGAAAAATTGAAAATTTCTAGTAAGAAAGTTGAATTTTTAACAAGGAATTTAATTTTCACAAAAAATTTAATTTTTTACAAGAAAGATTAATTTTCTTGCAAAAAAGGGGATTATTGATCAACAAATTACAGGAATTTTCAACCAAATAATTGAATTACCAACTAAAAAAGAAAAATGTTTAACAAAAAATAGAATAGTTAAGTTTTCAGTTTAAAAAAAATAAAATTCATGTAAAATTAAACGAATTTTCAACAAAATAGTTCAATTTTTAACCAAAGAGATGAATATTCAACAAAACATTTTTTTTAAACAAAGTAGTTCAAGTTTCAACCAAATAGTTGAATTTTTGACCTAAAACATGATTTTTGAACAAAATAAGTTGCATTTTGAACACGATAATTAAATTTTGAACGCATTAATAGAATTTTAAAGTCTGAATTTTGAATTCCTCGTGGATATTTTCACCTGGGAAAGGCCTCGCACAGGGGTCCTTATTTCCCTGCAATAAATTTATTTTTTAAATAGGGATTCTTTGGAAAAGGATCACTTTCTAGAAGTTATCCCGCTTTTGGAAGAGCGCGCTATGGAGCTCCTCCCGTAATTAGAAACAGACAGTGGGTTCGCAGAATGAAATGGGTCGAGGAAGTAAAACAACTCTCTTTAGAATCGTTTGCCGAGGAGAAAGACGATGTTTTATCTGAAAAAATGGCAATGGATTATCTTGAAAATCAACCAAGCACTTGTATGTTTCCAAAAATATTACAAACCATTCTATCCCTCCTTTCAAATGAGGATGAAAATGATATATTTATCACTTTATAATTTAATCAACTTTTTTGGATTGGAAAATAAATTTCCGTAACTCTAATTTAGGGTGGTCTAGAAACTTCATTTAAAAAAAAAACTGATTCTCCTGAGGATTAATATTCAAAAACCAAAATTCTAATCTTGAAAGGTTCTTTTATTAAAGAAATAAAAAGAAAATTAATTTCAATTTGTAAATTTACTTGAAAAACGTGAAAAATTATATATTTACACCGATAAAGTCTGCAAAAGTGATTAATTTCTAACCCAAAAAGTAACTGAAAGTGACAATTTAAATCCAAACAATTCAAATGAATTAGAAAAAATGGGTTTAATACAAAAAATCCCATTCATTTCAGTAAAACCTGAATGAATTTAGACGAATTTACGGTTAGTAAGAAGAATTAGATAAAATTCATAAAAATGTAAGGTAAATTAAAAACAAATTCAAGTGAGTTGAACAAAATTTGAGAAACTCATTGAATTTAGTAAATTTGAAAGGAGTTTAGAATTTTTTAGATTATTCAGAAGAATTTGATAAAACGCCTAAGAATTCAAGATTAATTGAACGAAAATTTAAAAAAAGAACCCATTGAATTGTGCAGAATTAAGTAAATTTAGAAGAATTTAAGTATATCCAACAAATATAAACTAAAAGAATTCCGGATAAATTTATAAGAAGTCAATTTGTATTGCAAATTAATTAAAATATTTGGGAATCTCTCAAAATCCTTAAAACCTACGAAATTCCTCCCTTTTGTGAATAAATTCATCAAAATCTATTAAAATATTATAAAATCCATTTAAATATTTTGAAATATCTGCAAAACTTATAGCTCTTGTAAAATCTTTCCATATCTTCTAAATCTAAAAATTCTAAATCTATAAAAATTATTAGAATTCTTGGAAATCTCGTGAAATTCTTTAATCTTTAGACAATGCTTTGGAATCTTTTAAAATAACCTAAAATACTCTTTAAATTTTTTAAATGCTTTGAAGGCTCTTGAAAATTTGATGGTATTTTTTAAAATATCCTAAAATATCTATAAAATCTTTGGAAGTCCCATTAAATTATTGAAATCTATGAACATTCTTTGGAATATTTAAAAATTACTTTAAAATATTTCAAATCGTTTAAAATCCATTGAATTTTTTTAACGTCTTAAACATTTTTTAGAATATTTTAAAATATCCTAAAATATTTTGTAACATTTTTTTAATTCCGTGGAGTTTTCAAAAATATTCTAAAATATCTATTTTAAATCTATCTTTATCTATTAATCTTTATCTATTAATCTTTAATCTATTTCTTTAAAATCCCATTCAATTTTTGAAATCTATTACAAATTCCATGGAATCTTTAATATCAATATTAAATATATTAAATATATATATATATTTTTTTTTTAATTTCTTAGATCTTTATAATGCTTTTAAAAATGCCTTGGAATCTTTTGAAATTCCTTGAAACTTTTTAAAGCTCTTGGAAGTTCCTTGGAATTTAAAAAAAATACTCAAATATCTATAAAAGCTTTTGAAATCATATTAAATTATTAAAATATTTTTAAAAACTCCTTGGATTCTTTTAGAATACCCATGAAACATTTTTAAACTTTGATACTTCTTGAACATTCCTTAGAATTTAAAAATATATTTTAAAATATCTATAAAATATTTGGAAATCAAATTAAATTTTTGAAATCTATTAAAAACTCATTGGGATCTTTTAAAGTTCCTTGGAATCCGTAAAAATGTCTCTTAAAATATATCAAATCCTTTGAAATATTTTGAAAACTCTTGAACATTCCTTGGAACTTTAAAAAATATCTATAGAATTGTATGAAATCCCATTGAAATATTTAAATCTATTAAAAGTTCCTTAAAATCTTTAGTAATTTCTTAAAATATATCAAATCCTTTGAAATATTTTGAAAGCTCTTGAAAATTCCTTGGAACTTTAAAAAATATCTATAAAATTCTATGAAATCCCATTACAATATTTAAATCTATTAAAAGTTCCTTTAAATCTTTAAGAATTTCTTAAAATATTTCAAATCCTTTGATATTTTTTTTTAACTTTTAGAACTTTTCAAACCTTTTAAAAATGCCTGAGAATCTTTTAAAATCACGCTAAAGTATTTCAAATATTTTGAAGTCTCTTAAAACTTTTTTAAGCTCTTGATAATTCTTTTTAATATTTAAAAGATACCCTAAAATATACAGAAAATGATATAAAATCCTATTAAGTTATTGAAATTTCTCGAACATTTTTTGGAATCTTTGAAAATATCTAAAATATTGAAATCCTTTATAATATTTTAAAAGCTCTTGAACATTCCTTAGAATTTTTAAGAATATCTATAAAATCTTTGAAAATCCAATTAAATTATTGAAATCTCTTAAAATTCTTTGGAATCTTTAAAAACTTTAAAAATCCCTTAAAATTTGTTAAACCTCTAAAGTATCTAAAATATTTGAAATCCCTTAAAACTTTTTAAAGCTCTTGAAAATTCCTTGGAATATTTTAAAATACCCTAGAAAATCTATAAAAATATGTATAAAATCCTTTGAAATCCCATTAAATTATTTAAATCTATTAAAAATAACCGTGAAATATTTTTAAACTGAAATATTTTGAAATTTTTGAAAAACCTTTAAAAATTTCTTGGAAATTTTTCAAAATGTTTCATATCTTTTTAAATATTTTGAAAGCTCTTCAAAATTCGATGACATTTAAAAAAAAATCTGAAATATCTATAAAATTCTCTGAAATCCCATTAAATTTTTTAAATAGATTAAAATTCCTTGGAATCTTTAAGAATTTCTTAACCCTTGGAACTTTTAAACCTTTTAAAAATGCCTTGGAATATTTTAAAATCACCCTAAAATATTTCAAATCTTTTGAAATCTCTTGAAACTTTTTTAAGCTCTTGAAATCCTAAATCCTAAAATGTTTCAAACATTTTGAAATGTTTTGAAAACTCTTGAAAATTCGATGGCATTTTAAAAAATATCCTAAAATATCTATAAAAACTTTATAAATCCCATTACAATTTTGAATTCTATTAAAATTCCTTGTAATCTTTAAAAATTACTCTAAAATATTTCAAATCTTTTGAAATCCCTCGAAAATTTTTAGAATCTTTCCAAATATCCTAAAGTATTTTAAATATTTTGAAATATTCGTTAAATTCCGTCGAATTTTCAAAAATATCCTAAATTATCTATAAAATCCTTTAAAATCTCATTCAGGTATCCAAATGTATTAAAAGATTCTTGGAATGTTTAATATTTCCTTAAAATATTCGAAATACTTTGATACACTTTGAAATTCCTTGGAACTTTTTAAAGCTTTTGAAAATTCCTTGCAATATTTAAAAATACTCTAAAATATCTAAAAAAAAGTCCTTTGAAATCCTATTAAAATATTGAAGTCTATTAAAAACTCATTGGATTCTTTTAAAATACCCATGAAATATTTTTATTCTTTCATATCTTTTGAAATCCTTTGAAATATTTTTAATCTTTAGAACATTTTTTGGAATCTTTAAAAATATCCTATAATATTTCAAATTCTTTGAAATATTTTGAAAATTTCTTCGGATATTTGAAAATACCCTAAAAAATCTATAAAAATATCTTCTGAAATCCCATTAATTTATTTAAATCTATTAAAAATTCCTTGAAATATTTAAGAATTTCCTAAAACATTTCAAATCCTTTGGTATTTTTTTTAATCTCTTTGAACTTTATAAAACTTTTAAAAATGCCTTGGAATCTTTTAAAATCACCCTAAAATATTTCAAATCTTTTGAAATCTCTTGATACTTTTTAAAGCTCTTGAAAGTTCTTTGGAATTTTAAAAAATGCCCTAAAATATCTCTAACAATCCTTTGAAACATCATTACATTATTTAAATCTGTTAAAAACTCCTTGGTATTTTAAAATACACATAAAATGTTTTGAAATTTGTAAAATCTTCTCAAATTTTCTTGGAAATTTTTTGAATGCCCTAAAATGTCTATAAAATCTGTTGAAATCCCATTTGATTTTTGAAATAGATTAAACCTTTTTTGGAAATATATATATATATATATATATATATATATATATATAGTCTTTAAATCTTTTAAAATGCCCTTAACGATTTAAAAAAAAGTATCATAGTTTATATTTCAAGACAAAAAGATGAAATTGATATCAAACAACAGATTTTAAAACCAAAGACGAATTTTGAAAAAATAAGGATTTTTCACTGAAGTAACAAAAAAAATTTTATCTAAATTGACCTTGAATACCTTGAAGCCAAAAGACGAATTTGCCCTACAAAAATTGATTTTTCAAAACCAAAATATGACTTTTGAGCAAAGATATTAATTTTACAGGAAACTGATTTTATTATTTTTACTAAAAAAGGAGCATTTTCAACTAAAAAATATCAATCTTAAAAAATAGTAAATGTTACATTTTCAGTTAAAAAATTAATTTTAAACAAGAAAAAAGGCTTTTCGACTAAACAAGTAAATTTTCAAGCAAAGACCTAAGCATTCAAACAAAAATTAAAATTTTAACAATTTAGTGTAACTTTTACCCAAGTATTTGAATTATCAATTAAAAATTATATTTCTACTAAACAGATGAATTTTCAAATCTAAAAGATATATTTTGTGAAAATAGTTGAATTTCCGGTTAAAAAAGATTTCAATTGACTTTTCACGATCAAAATATGAATTTTTAAACAAGACACATGTTTTCTACAAAAAAAATGAATTTTCAATCCAAAAAGACGAATTTTAATCAAGAAAAATGGACGTTTTAACAAAACTGTTGAATTTTCTACTAAATATAGTTGAATTTTTATACAAAGAAGATTCGATTTGACTTTTCAAGATTAAAAATATAAATTTTTTAACATGAAATAAAGTTCTACAAAAAAAATTAATTTTCAATCCTAAAAGACGAATTTTTTTCAACAAAAAATAATGAAAATATAACAAAATATTGGACTTCTCTATGAAATAGATGCATTTTTAATTTGATCGAAGGAAGATGAAATTTGTAGTAAAACAAATGAATTTTGAATAAGAAACGACACTTTTTTTTAAGTTGTACTTTCACCCAGACAAGATTCAGTCTTTTTTCGACTCCAAAATATGAATTTTAAACAAAAAGTAAATTTACTATGAAATAGTTAAATTTTCAACAAAGAAATGAAAAAATTAACTAAAAAATATGTCTTTTTATCAAAACGATTAGTGGTCACCCGAAAATATGCATTTGTATCCAATAAAGACAAAATTTCTCTTAAATAAGCTGAATTTTTAATTAAAAAAAAATAATTCCAAAAAAAGGTGAATTTTGACCCAAAAAGTATGACTTTACAACAAATTGTTGAAAAAAAGGTTGAAATTTCTTCTAAAAAAGATGAATTAAAGAAATTTTTTTTTTAAATAGTTAAATTTGTATCCAAAGAAGATTCCCGTTCTCGTTTTAACCCCACAATATTTATTGTAAACATTTCACAATATTGTTATCTTCTCAACCAAAATGTTGCATTTTTGTCCAAGTAAAATGATAATTTTCAGAAAAAATAGTTTTCATCCAAAAAAGATTTCAGTTGACTTTTCAGCAACAAAATAGGAATTTTAAACAACAGTTTAATATTCTAAAAAAAGATCTACACATTTAACCCAAAAAGACGAATTTTTAACAACACAGTTGAATTTTCAACCAAATAATAAAATTTATAACTAAAAAGATAATCTTCAGGAGAAAGTTTTTGCGAATTTCCCAAAATTACGTACATGAACCTCCATTTTTTTTATTCGTAATTAACAAATAAATTTTTTACCAGCTGGGCTTTGTGGTAAAGAACCCCAACCGTCAACATCAACGGCGAAGAGTCCAGAGCCGCAAGAAGATGTACCTGAAATTATCGAGAGTATTGAAATTATAGGAGAAAAAAATTCGAAATCCGGAGAATCTTCGAAAAGCAGAACACTAGACCTTCATGAACCAAGTGACATAGAAATACTAGAACTTCCCAAAGAATCCCCCAAAAAAGTGTCCAAGCCCTCCAAAATTGTGGACGAAGTTGTTCTCGATTCCACCGAAGACGAAGAGATTTACGAGATTCCAAATGACGAATTAGGCAGTAAAAATTATAAAAATCTAGGTGACAATCTCTGGCAGAGCGAGGAATTGGACCTGTCATCGGATGACGAAAATGACGTTGAGATTCAGGGAAAAGTTTTAGTTTTGCCTGACAGTGATTCGGAAACTGATGATTATTTCCGCGATATTAAACCTCGAATTGAAAACGATGGTTTTCCGGTGAAAGAAACTTTGCACCTGACATTTGAGGAAACCTTTTTCCTAATGTTTGGATTAGGCTGTTTGCGAGTGGTGGATTTTCAGGGAAAGATGCTGTCGATCAAGGAAACGTGGGAGCATTTTTGTCGGGAGGATCCATTTTTTGTGCAGAAATATGTGATTTATCATTATTTTCGCAGCAAAGGCTGGGTCGTTAAACCTGGGCTCAAGTATGGAGGCGATTTTTGTGAGTAGACGATATTATAATCATTTAATTATCATCATTTAATGGCCAGTTATAAGCATTTTGAATTAGGATTTTCTATCTTCATTAATAATAATTAGATTATTTAAATTTCGCGGGAAAATGTATCACTTAAAATTTAACAGTGTCCTTCTTCAGGGTTGCGACAATATCTCAATTTCTAAATTATTCTAGGTTTGTTAGTTCAAATTGCAGTTAGACAATTAAATTTGAAATAACAACGGAAAACGAGTTTTCAGCCGAATTAATTAATTTTCAACTAAGAACTTGATTTTTAATCACAGCGATGTATATTCAACCGAAAATATTATTTTTCTACCAGATACTTAAATTTTCAAATAAATAGTTGAATTTTCAACCAAATAGTTCAATTTTTAACTAAAACGAAGAATTTTCCACCAAGGAGATTATTTTTCTACCAAAAGAGAAGATTTTTTAACAAAGTTTTGGAATGCTGAAGCCAAAAAGAAATGAATTATCTAAAGAAACAGTTAATTTTTTTAATTCCAAAAATATGATTTTTCAACAAAAAAATCTAATTTTCTACCAAATAGTTAAATTGGTAAATAAAATTTTAATATTTGAAGCAAATAGTTTGATTATATACGACAACAATTAATTCTCAACCGAAAAAAAGGAATTTTCAACAAGAGTTCCAAATCCAAATAGTTGAATTTTCAACTAAAAAGAAATGAATTTTCAGCAAAATAAATTAATTTTAAATCACAATGATGAACTTTTTACCAAAAAAATGAAATTAAATTTTCAACCGAAAAAAAGCAACAACTTTTCAACAAAATATTTGAATTGTCTACCACAGAAATTAATTTTAAATTAATTTAATTTATTGAAATTTATTAAAAATTCCCTAAAATATTTTAAATTCTTTGAAATCCCTTGAAAATTTTTAAATACCCTAAAATCTTTTGGAATAACTTGAAATTATTTAAATAGATTCAAAATTCCTTGGAATATTTGAAAATATTCTAAAATTATGCAAATTATTTAAAATATTTTAAAAGCTCTTGAACATTTCTTGTGATTTAAAAAAAATATTCTAAACTGTTTCAAGTAATTCGAAATATTTTGAAATTTCTTGAATATGCCTTGGAATTGAAAAATATATCCTAAAATATCTATAAAATCTTCCAAAATCCCATTAAATGTTTCAAATCTATCAAAATTCTTTGTTATCTTTAAAAATTATTCTAAAATATTTTTAATATTTTGAAATCCCTTGAAGTTTTTGAAATCTGTTGAACTTTTTTTGGAATCTGTTAAAATATCCTTAAATATTTTTGAAATTCCGTGGAATTTTCAAAAATATTATAAAATATCTTTTATGTACTTCTTTAAAATCCCATTAAATTATTGAAATCTGTTAAAAATTCCTTGGATTGTTTAGGACTTCCTTAAAATATTTCAAATCCTTTGATATATCTGGAAATCATTTGAAACTTTTTAAAACTTTTAAAGATTAATAATATTAATACAATTTTTTTTCTAAATACATTTTAAACACTTCTTAGTTCAGTTTTCAAATCCAAAAGATAAATTTTGAAGCTAAGAAATTAATTTTTGACTAAACTGATGACTGCAATGAAAAATATGAATTTTTAACTAAATAATTAGTTCAATTTTTTTACAATTTTTTACAATTTTTGTCAAAAGAAGACTGATTTTCAACAAAGGGCATGAATTTCCATATAAAAAAAGATCTATTTTAAACTAAAATTAGAATAGTTGAAATGTTGAAAAAATAAATATTCGACAAGAAAAAAAAACGAATTTTCAAAAAATAGTTTTTTTTTCATTAAAAAACACGATTTTTAAACAAAAAATAGAAGAATTAAATTTTTACTTAAAACAATTATTCTTCAACCAAAAATATGAATTCTCAAGAAAATAAATCAATTTTAAACCCAAGAGATGAATTTTACACACAAAAAAATAGCTTAATTTGCAGTTGGAGAATTAAATTTTGAACTTTTAACTAAAAAGAAATGAATTTTCAGCCAAAGAAATTAATTTTTAATCACAGCGATGAATTTTCAACAAAAAATATGATTTTTCACAAAAAACAAGCTATTTTTAACAAATTTCTGGAATGTTGAAGCCAAAAAGGTTAATTATCTAGAAAACAGTTAAATTTTCATTCTAAAATATGATTTAAAAATATTTATACAATTTTCTGCCAAATAGTTACATTTTTCAAATAAATTGTTAATATTTGAAACAAATGGTTTGATCATATACGACAAAAATTATATTATCTATACCAAAATAGTGGAATTTTCAACAAGAAACTTAATTCTGTACCCGACAATTTGAATTATCATCAAAAAAGTCAATTTACAAACAAAAAATTTAATTTTTAACTAATATGATCAATCATAAAAAAAATTATAATTACTTACAGAAATAGTTAAATTTTAATCCATGTACATAGTTTATTTTCCAAGCAAAATATACATTGCATTAAAAAAAATTAATTCTCAACCGAAAAAAAAGAGTTTGCAACCAGCGTTTTTCAACAAAGAAATTAATTTTTAATCACAGTGATGAATTTTTAACCAAAAATATGAATTTTTGAACAAACAGTGGAATTTCTAACACAAAAGATAAATTTTTTTTTTCAACCGGAAAATAAGCTTTTAACAAAAATGGAATAGTTAAATTTTCTACAAAACAGAAAATTTTGTTGAGAAGAGGATAACATTTCTATCAACAAAGGAAAAAATGGAATATTTAAAGTGAATTTTTAATGGAAATGATAAATCTTTACCTAAAAAAAATTATTTTTAATCAAATACATGAATTTTTTAACTAAAAAGATACATTTTCTACCAAACAAAAAATACTTAATTTTTCAGTTAGTACAATAAATTTTTAACCGAAAAAAAGAAACGAATTTTCAACAAAATAGTAGAATTCTCAACTACAGAAATTAATTTTTAATTAATTTAAGTTATTGGAATCTATTAAAAATTCCCTAATATATGTCGAATTATCTGAAACATTTTAAAGCTCTTGAAAAGACCTTGCCATTTTTAAAAGAACTTTTAAAAATCTATAAAATCCCTTGAAATTTTAGTAAATTATTGAGGTATATTCCAAATTTCTTGAAATATTTTTAAATATCCTACAATATGTATAAAATCCTTTTAAATAATAGAAAATTATTTAAATATATTACAAATTTCTTAAAATCTTTAAAAATATCCTAGAATACTAAAAACCCTTTGAAATTTTTTAGAGCTCTTTATAAATTCTTTGGCATTTTCTTAAATATCTTTGAATTTTTTTAAATATCCTAAAATAATTTGAAATCATCTGAAATCCCTTGACATTTTTTAAATCTCTGGAACAATTTTTGGAATATTTCAAAATATCCTGAAATTATTCAAATCATTTGAAATATTTTAAAATCTCTTGAATATTCCTTGGAATTAAAAAATATCTATAAAATCTTTTGAAATCCCATTAAATTATTGGAATCTATTAAAATCTATTAAAAATTTTACAAAATGGAATAGTGAAAGTGAATTTGTAACTAAAATGATAAATCTTCAAATAAAAAAAATTAATTTTTAACCAAATACATGAATTGTCAACTAAAAAGAGATATTTTCTATCAAAAATAAAATTTTCAGTCAAAAACTTAATTTTCAATAAAATACATTAAAATTTTTAACGACATAGTACAATTTTTAACCAAGAAGTTTAAATTTCAATCAGAAAAAAAAAATTTTCGATAAAAAATAGAACAGTTACATTTTCAGTGAAAAAAATTAGTTCTGAATAAGACAACACTAATTTTAAACCAAGAATATCATTTTTCAACCTATAAAATGACGTTTCTACGAAAATAGGCAAATTTTTAACAAAATGCATGAATTTGCAACCAAATGTTTTAATTTTTAAATCAATTTTCAACAAAAGAGGGGAATTAGTCACCAAAAAGCTGAAATATTCGCCCACAAATTTGAATTTTCAATAAAATACAGGAAATTTAAACTAAATATGTATAGATGATGTTAATTTTGTTGATCAGGGTTGCAAATTATTCCAATGATGTAAGGTTTTTGATTTACTGATCAGTAAGCTTTATTTTATTCAAGCTTTCGCTCCACGAAGTGGAGCCTCTTCAGGAATTTTTTTAAAC
>JAWWLR010000165.1:23534345-23549928 GCA_035041075.1 Acraspis erinacei | reverse complement strand
CTAAAATGTAGTGTTAATACAAAAAATGGTTATTTTAATTTAAGCAATATCTATTCTTGGTGAGAAAAAACAAAAAATAACATCTACCATGAATATTTAAAAAAAGTATTCATCGTTTTTTCTCCTTATATAAATATGTACACCATATTCTGTCATAACATCTGTCAAATCTTGGTAAGTCTTTCAGGTTATGTAATCTATCTTCGAATATTTTACGTAATTTTAAAAATTAGTTTTTAAAAAACTTTGTGTATTTTATTTATTAGGATAGAAGATATGTTTAAAAAAATTCCTGAAGAGGCTCCACTTCGTGGAGCGAAAGCTTGAATAAAATAAAGCTTACTGACCAGTAAATCAAAAACCTTACATCATTTAAACTAAATATTTGAATTTTCAACTTAAGAAGAAAAATTTTGAATAAAAAATGTACAAGTCAAATTTTCAATTAAAAGAATTAATTTTTAACTAGAAAACATAATTTCTAACAAAAAACAATCCAAAAAGGATTTTAAATTTAGACCAAAAATAGTTTAATTCAACCAAAAAAGATGAAATTTCAACAAAAAAAGTTGTTATTTTTAACCATAATAATAAAATTAACTACAACTTTAATTTTTCGAAATTTCCCTAACTCTATTAGATTTTCCCAGACATTTCCTGACTTTCTGGAATTACCTGATGTGTAGCAACTCTTTAATTTAAAAAAGTATATTTTTACTTCACTCTAGAACGTTTTTTTTTAAATCTATGAATGTTCTGTTCAAATTTAAATGCCGAGCATATTACCGAGAACATTTTTTCAGCAAAATTTATTAGGAATTTAAGAACTCTACTCCTGAGGGACCGCCCATAAAATACTTTACCAAATTTTAAACTTTGCTAATGAATAAAAAATGATTAATTGAGATATCATACTGAATTCAATATGAAATGCTTCAAATTACCCAAAAATATTTGTCAATTACGAAGAGGTGGTAGATTCCAAGTTTTTTATGTCCGAGAATGATGAATGCAATTTTTTAAAGGATTAGGTATAATAATATTTTTCTAATTCCCAAAAGATACAAGAACAGTTGAGTTTTCAATAAAAAAAATTCTTACCAAAAAAGATAAATTTTTAACCCTAAAAGATTAATTTTCAACCTAAAAAGATGAATTTTCAATATAAAAGGTCGAATTCTTCACAAAACAGGTTTGAAATTTTAAACAACTAGTTGAATTTTCAACCTAAAAAAATACTGTTTTATTAAGTGATAGTTAAAATATTAGCCTTAAAAAATTACTTTCAATAAATAAAGATGACCGTTCTATCATAAAAGATGAATTTATAATCCAAAAGAACGAATTTTCATCAAAACAGTTTACTTTTTTATCTATAAAGATCATTTTTCTGCCAAGAAAATTAATTTTCTCAAAAATACATAAATTCTGAACTAAATCGGTGAATTTTCAACTACAAGAGATCAATTTTCAACCAAAAATGAGATAGTTCAATTATCAATTTTACGATTTAATTTTAAACAAAAAGAAAGAATTTTCAGCCATTTTAATTCAACTGAAAAAGACGAATTTTTAACAAAATAATTGAATTCGGAACCAAATAGATGAATTTTCAACAACCAAAAAACATTATTTTTCTACATGCAAAAACGAATTCTCAACTAGAATGTGTTACTAATAAAGGATATATTTTAACCAGAAATGGAATAGTTTAATTTTTAGATAAAAAATTAATTTAAAAAAAGACGAATTTTCAACAGAATAAGGTACATTTTTAACCAGAGGCAAATTTTCCAGCAAGAAAATTAAGTCTCTACTAAAAGAGACGATTTTTGAACAAAATACAAAAATTTTCAACAAAATGGTGAAATCTTGAGCCAAAAGTATGAATTGTCAAGAAAAAAGATAATTTTCAACATAAAAGTATAAATTTTCAACAAAAAAGTTTAATCTTTAACCAATAAAATGCATTTTTTTGCAAAATAGTCCAACATTCAACCAAATGGAAACAAAACCATAACATCAAAAATAATATTCAAACAAATAGTTGAATTTTCCACCAAGAACATGATGTTTTTTACCAAAAAAGACGATTTTTTTAACAAAGTCGTTGAATTTTGAAGCCAAAAAAATGAATTATTTACAAAACTGTTAAATTTTGAAATAAATTGTTGATATTGGAAAAAAACAGTTTATTTACGACAAAAATTATATTATCTATAAAAATAGTGGAATTTTCAACAAGAAACTTAATTTTGAACCCGAAAATTGGAATTATCAACAAAAAAGTTTATTTACAACCAAATAATTTAATTTTTAACTGTGTAAACTAAAAATAATTCTTTAAAAAGGGGGAAAACAAGTTATTATCGAACTTTACTATCACTGACATATTGGTAACGTATTTTATGGACGTGTCCTTATAATCATTCACAATTTTATGAATGCGAATTATATTTTGAATACAGATTTTTGAAAGGAATACTTTAAAAATTTGCAGCGCTTTATAAACAAGGGCCGCCGTTTTATCACGCATCGTATATTGTGATAATAGACGTTGTCGATGCAGTTACTTTGAAACGAATTGAAGCGAAAACGATGCGAAAGATGCAAATAAAAAATTTAATTGGACTGGAGAGATTATCCGAGTCAGCTGCAAAGGTATTAAAAATTTACTTTTTATACCAGGGTGTCCTACTTAAATCCTGGAAAAAATTCCCTCACAATTCCAGATTTTTTCCAGGTACAACTTTTCATAGTACGGATCCATTGAAATATTTTGCATTCTTTTTTAACAATTCACTCGGAATATGTATATAGATTCGCGAGTTTATTATAAATAATTGTTTTTTTTTAACTCCTAAGTTTTCAAGGAAAAATATTGCATTTTCAACGAGAGAGATGAATTTTGAACCAAATAGTTAAATTTTCAAACAGAGATTAATTCTCTACGAAAAAAATAGGATTTTTCTAGAAAATACATGAATTCTGAAAACGAAAAATTACATTTTGAACTGAAAAAAAAGATTATTTTTCTGCCAATTTTCAACTTAAGTGATGAATCTTTAACTAGAATAATTAAATTTTCAACGCAGAAGATTTGTTTCCATAAAAAGGACGAATTTTCAATTAGAAAAGATATTTTTTTCAACAAAAATTAAATAGTTAGATTTTTAGATAAATAAATTTGTTTCTGTTCAAAGAGATGCATTTAAAAAAAATATCAAAATTTCTCATTTTTCAATTAGAATGCTAAAATGATGAATTTTCCACAAAAAACATTAATTTTTGACAAAAGAATTGAATTTTCAACCAAAAATATGAATTTTAAATCAAAAAGATTGATTTTCTACAAAAAAAAACGACTTTTCAACTTAAAAAATACAATTTTTCAACCAAAAAGTTTAATTTGAAACTAAAAAAGGACATTTTCAACCAAAAATTTCAAATTTAAACTAAAAATGTATTTAACTGAAATATTTATTTGAAACCCGGAAGATTAATTTCTACCAGCCATGAACTTTAAACTAAAATAATGGAATATTTAACTATAATACTTGAATTTTCAACCATAAGGATCTATTTTTAAACGAGAAGAATAATTTTCTACTAATTTTCAAAAAAAGGTGAAACTTTAACTAGAATAATTAAAAATTTTCAAACTGAACGATCAATTTTCAACCCAGAAGATTAATTTCCATAAAAAGGACGAATTTTCAACTAAAAAAGATAATTTTTTAACCAAAAAATAAATAATTAGATTTTTAATTAAACAAGTTAATTTCCATCCAAAGAGATGAATTTTTATTTAAAATAATGGAATATTTAACTGGAATCGTTACATTTTTGTTGAAAAAATTACATTTCAAAAAAAATTATCAAAATTTCTCATTTTTCAATTAGAATGATAAAATGATTAATCTTCCACAAAAACCATTAATTTTTGACAAAGGAATTGAATTTTCAACCAAGTCGTATTATTTTCAACCAAAAATATGAATTTTCAATGAAAAAGATTGATTTTCTATCAAAAGACGACTTTTCAACTTAAAAAATACAATTTTTCAATCGAAAAGTTTAATTTGAAACTAAAAAATACAATTTTTTAACCGAAAAGTTTAATTTGAAACTAAAAAAGGACGTTTTTAACCAAAAATTTCAAATTTAAACTAAAAATGATCAATTTTCAGTTAAAAAATTAATTGTCAGCTAAAATGTTAATCTTTAAGTAAATTAATTGAATTTTCAACTAAAAATATTTATTTGAAACCCGGAAGATTATTTTCTACCAGAGATGAACTTTTAACTAAAATAATGGAATATTTAACTACAATACTTGATTTTTCAACCATAAGGATGAATTTTTAAACGAGAAGAATAATTTTCTACCAATTTTCAACAAAAATGATGAAACTTTAACTAGAATAAACAAAATGTTTCCAACAAAATGATCAATTTTCAACCCAGAAGATTAATTTTCATAAAAAGGGCGAATTTTCAATTAGAAAAGATATTTTTTTAAACAAAAATTAAATAGTTAAATTTTTAATTAAACAAATTAATTTATATCCAAAGGGATTTATTTTTTACTAAAATAACGGATTAGTTAACTGGAATAATTAGATGAATCTTAATTAGAATAATTAAATTTTCAACTAAAAAAGACAATTTTTCAACCGAACTTTTTAAGTTTGAACTAAAGAAGAACATTTTTAATCAAATATATAAATTTTTAACTGAAAAGGATCAACTTTCAATCAAAAATTGAAATAGTTCAATTTTTAGCTAAAAAAACTAATGTTAAATTAATCAGTTGAAGAAATTGATTCAATTAAAATTATGAATCTTCAATCAAAAAATTATTTTTTAACAAAACAGTTTAACTTCTAACTAATTTATTAAGTTTTCATTAAAAAAGAAGATGAATTCTAAAAGAAAAAGGTTTTTGTTTTAGTTAAGGAAGTGAAGAAATTGCAAACAAAGTGTTGAATTTTCAAGAAAAAAATATGAGATTTCAACCACAAAAATTAATCTTCTATGAAAAAGAACGAATTTGCAAAAAAATACATGAATTTTCAACGAAATCGTATAATTTTCAAATAAAAAGGATCATTTTTCAATAAAAAATGGAATAATTCAATTTTTAGTTTAAAAAATTAATTTGCAAACAAAAAGATTAATTTTCAACCCAGAAGATTATTTTATACCTAAAGGAACGCAGTTTCAAGTAAAAAAAATATAATTTTTAACCAAAAATTAAATAGTTAGATTTTTAGGTAAAAAAAAATATTTTTTTTAGCAAAAACAACAAAAAACAAGACATTTTTAATTAAAATGATGCATTTTTAACTAGAATAATTAATTTTTTGCGAAAAATTAATAGTTTTCTACCAATAAGACCAAAAATTCAACTCGAAAAGCTACATTTTTGGTTGAAAAAACTAATTCAATTAAATAATGATTATTCAACCCAAAAAATATTATTTATAAAAGAGTTTAACTTCCAACCAAGCAATTAAATTTTCATTAAAAAATGAATTCTAAATGAAAAAGGGTTTTCATTCAAGGGAGTGCAGAAATTGCAAAAAAAATTGTTGAATTTTCAGGAAAAAAATTAACTTTACTCCTAAATTCTACTAAAAAGGACGAATTTTTAAGTAAAAAGCTAATTTTAAACAAAAAATTAAGCAGTTGAATTTTTAGTTTAAAAAATTATTTTTTTAAGCAAAAAGTAACCAATATTCAACAAAATAGTTGAAAGTTCCACTTGGAATAGTTAATATTTCAGTAAAAGAAAATAGTAATATTCTACTAAGTAGATGAATTTTTAATTAAAATTATGAATCTTCTATAAAAAAAAAATTAATTTTCAACAAAAGAGTATAACTTTCAAACAATCAAAGGATGACTTCAGAAGATTAATTTTTTACTTAAAAGAACGAATTTTTAACTAAATATATGAATTTTCAACCAAAATGATTAATTTTCAACCCAGAAGATTAATTTCTACCAGTAAGGACAAATTTTCAACTAAACAAGTATCTTTTTAACCAAAAATTAAGTAGTTGAATTACTAATTTAAAAGAATTAATCTTTCAAGCCAAAAATAACAAATTTTTTACCAAAATAGTTAGAATTTCCAACTGGAATAGTCAAATTTTTAGTAAAAAAAATTATTAAATTCAATAAAAAAGAAAAAAAGGTGAATTTTCAACTAAAATCATTAAGCTTTTACCGGAATAATTGTATTTTCAACCAAAAAGATTAATTTTAAAACCAGATGAACAATTTCAACCAAAAAGGACGAATTTTTAAGTAAAAAATATAATTTTCAACAAAAAATTAAATAGTTAAATTTGTAGCGAAAAAAAAATAACTTTCAACCAGAGATGAACTTTTAAATAAAATTATTAATTTTTCAACAAAATTAATTTTCTACAAAAAATACCAAAAAATTCAAATTGAAAAGCTACGCTTTCGCTTAAAACAATTGATTAAATTAAAATGATGAATCTTCAACGAAAAATTAAGTAGTTAAATTTCTAGTTTAAAAATTAATCTTTTAATTTTGAGTAAATAAAAGTAATCTTCTACCAAGTAGATGAATTTTTAACAAAAAAGAAAGAATTTTTAACCAGATATCAGCTCAAAAGAAATTATTTCAAACTAAAAAATCAATTTACAAAAAAGAATAGTTAAAAACTGTAATATAAAGCTTCTTTTACAAATGAAGAATAATTTTTATTCAATTTTATACTGCAATTAAAAAAAAGCACGCTCTCGAAAAAATTCCCTGCTTCAAAAAAAAAAAAATTCCGTTTTTCCATAGACAGGGCAGACATCCTAGATTTTTTCTCCTTCGTAAAAATTATAATAATAAAAGCCAAATATAACCGATATTTCTATTGCAGGAAATTCTCCTGGCTCAAGTTCTCTGGCCGGACTCTGTCCCTCTAAACAATTACACATCTGCCATAGTAAATTTATCCCAGTTCACAGTTAACGAATTATTATGGAGGCGATGGAGATTCAGCAAAGAAGGAAAAGCATCAACTTCGGCTCAATCTGACGAAGAAGACGACGAGGATTCTTCATAAGACTGATGAAATTATACGAGTTTTACGTGACTAAAGTGTTGTATGTGTATGTTGGAATTGATATTTTCAACAAAATTTATTTATTGACTTTGCAGAAGCAAGAAAATTTTGTTGAGGCGTAAACTAAGTGTATGCATGAAATATATAACGTATTTTTACATCGTTATGTACAATCTTTCAACTGGTTGTCTCTTTCTTCGGCTAGTTTTCATTACTTTTTCTTTTTAAAAGCGACACTTTTAAGGGTTTTTTTTTCGAAATATTTTTTTCCGTATCTTTGTTGCTAAACAATTTTTTATGGCGATTTGGTTTGCTGATTTCCGTGTTTTCCTCGAACGAACCTTCTTACGGGAATTCCTGTTCGTCTGTATTCAGTCCTTTCCTTCAAATATTCCTCCTTGCACTGCTCTTTCAGTTGCTCGTTTTCGTACCAGAATTTAAGACACTCCTGGAGTTTTGCATTTTCTGCGCGGCATTTGAACGGCAAAAGTAGGCCGGCTTCTTTGGCACACTCGGAGAACTCTAAAGTGATATTTGGATTCAGTTCTTGAACTGAATTTCACAAAGGAAAACTGATTGATAATATATTCTATAATACCTTTAACAAGATCGACGCATTTTTCAGTCCTTCCCTTCAGTCTTATTTTCTCCATGATGAGAACATCTTTTTCTACTTTTCGTAAACTTTGATCGTCCGGATCACCTGGAAAAACACTTTTTTATCCGAAATTTTCTGGCTGGAGAATTAATTGAAGGCTTTTTGCAAATAGCAGACTTCACAGCCAAAAAAAAAGTATAAAATGTTGACTTTAATTTGTTTAAATATATTTCATTTTTAACAAAATAGTTGAATTTTCAAAAAAAAGAGGGATGAATTTTCAATGAAAGAGTTGAGATTTCAAGTTACTTTTTCAAGTTAATCTTTTAGAGAACAGTTGACTTTTAAACCCGAAAATATGAACTTTTCGACCAAAAAAGAAGAACTTTAAAACCAAAAAGACGAATTTTCAACTCGAGAGATTAATTTTCTTACTAAAAAGACCAATTTTTAATTAACAAATATTAATTTTCAACAGAATAGTTAAATTTTTAGTTTGAAAAATTAATTTGCAACAAAAAAGCGGATTTTTTCACAGAATAGTTCAATCTTCAAAATATAACATTTTTTTTTAAATTTTATCTTTTAAGCAAGTAATAGAACTCTGAACCAAAAAGATGAATTCTCATCGAAAAATGTAATGGTAATTTTATACAAATTTTCAACAAAAAGGATGAAACTTTAAATAGAATAAACAAAAATGTTAAAAAAAAATGATCACTTTTCAACCCAGAAAATTAATTTCCATACAAAGGACGAATTTTCAACTAAAAAAGATACGTTTTTAACCAAAAAATAAATCATTAGATTTTTAATTAAACAAATGATATTTATATCCAAAAAGATGAATTTTTTACTAAAATAATGGAATATTTAACTGGAATCGTTACATTATCAGTTGAAAAAAACTACATTTCAAACAAAAAAATATCAACAAAATTTATCATTTTTCAACTAGAATGATAAAATGATGAATCTTCCACAAAAACCATTAATTTTTGACAAAAGAATTGAATTTTCAACCAAGCCGTATTATTTTCAACAAAAAATGTGAATTTTCAACTAAAAATTATAACTTTTCAACCAAAAATTAAATAGTTAAATTTTTGTTTGAAAAAAGTAAATTTCAATCAGAGATGAACTTTTGACTAAAATAATGGAATAATTAACTATGATACTTGAATTTTCAACCATAAGGATGAATTTTTAAACGAGAAGAATAATTTTCTACCAACTTACAACAAAAATGATGAAACTTTAACTAGAATAAACAACATTTTTCAAACTGAATGATCCATTTTCAACCCAGAAGATTAATTTCCATAAAAAGGACGATTTTCAATTAGAAAAGATATATTTTTTTAAACAAAAATTAAATAGTTAAATTTTTAATTGAACAAATTAATTTCTATCCAAAGAGATTTATTTTTTACTAAAATAATGGAATAGTTAACTGGAATCATTAGATTTTCAGTTGAAAAAACTAAATTTCAAAAAATCTCGAGATTAATTTTCTTACAAAAAAGACAAATTTTTAATTAACAAATATTAATTTTCAACAGAATAGTTAAATTTTTAGTTTGAAAAATTAATTTGCAATAAAAAAGCGGATTTTCAAGAAAATAGTTCAATCTTCAAAATATAACTTTATAAAAACTATAAAACTTTATAAAAACTATAAAAACATACGAATTTTTAACAAATTACAAGAATCTCCAATTTAAAAATATCAATTTTCAACAGCATAATTAAATTTTCAACCAGAGATGAGTTTTTAACTAAAATGATGAATCTTCAACTGGAATAGTTACATTTTTAGTTAAAAAATTGACGTTCAACTACAAAAAAAATGTTCAATTAAGTTTCTTCCAAAAAAGATGAATTTTTAATTCAATAGAACAAACTGTTCCTTAAAAAAGACAAATTTTCAACAAAACAATTGAATTTTCGCAAAAAAAAAATTTATTTAAAAATAAATATTGTAATTTTAACAAAACAATAAAAAGATAAGTGTTTAAAAATAAAATGATGTATTTTCAACTAGAATAGTTCAACTTTTTGTTAAACAAATTAATTTTTAGTCAAAGATATCAATTTTCAGCCAAAAAGTATAACTTTTTAACAGAATTGTTGAATTCCAAACAAATTATTTAAATTTTTAAATACAAAAAGATCAACTTTTAACCAAAATGTAAACGCAACATTTTCAGTTAAAAATTAATAATATTAACAAAAAAGATGCGAAATATTAACAAAACAATGAATTGTCAACAAAAAATGTAATAGTTTGATTTTCAACCAAAATAGAGTAATTTTCTACCAAAAGGGATGAATTTTCAATGAAAGAGTAGAGATTTCAAGTTACTTTTTCAAGTAATTCTTTTAGAAACCAGTTTAGTTTTAAACCCGAAAATATGAATTTCCAACAAAAAGTTAATTTTCGACCAATGGTCGGGTATTCAAACTAGAAAGATTAAACTTTAAATCAAAAAGAGGCATTTTTATAATACAGATTAATATTTAACCAAGAAATAGTCATTTCCAACCAAGAACTTCTCGAACAAAAAATTTAATTTGAAAATCAAAAAGACGAATTTTCAACAAAGGAGATTAATATTCTATAAAAAAGAAAAAAATTATTAAGAAATATCAATATCCAACAATATATTAAAAATTTTATTTGAAAAATTAATTTGCAACTTATTTCAGTTTATATTTAGCAAAAAGTTTTATCTTTCCAACAAGTAATAGAATTCTGACCACAAAAGATGCATTTTCATCGACAAATTTAATAGTAGAATTTTCAATTAAAAACAAATAATTTTAAAATAAAAAAGGTAAAAATTTCTTTTCAGTTAAAAAATTAGTTTTCAAACAAAAAAATTCAACATAATAGTTCAATTTTCAACCAACGAATTGAATTTTCTAATCAATTAATTGATTTTTCAACAAAAAAATATGAAATCTCAACGAGAAATGTACGTAATACAGGTGAATTTTAAACTATAAACGATGACTTTTTATCTAAAAAAATTGAAGTTAAATTTTCACTTAAAAAATAATAATATTTAACCAAAAATAAAACGAATTTTTAATAAAAAAGATGAACTTTTAATTCAAAAAGACGAATTCACTTTCCAAAAAGACAAATTTAAAAACAAACAGTTCATTTTTTAAATTATTTTTTTTTAATAATTAAGTTTACTATCAATATTGCTGCATTTTTAACTCAATAGTTGAATTTTCAACCAAAAAATATAAACTTCTACTAAAAGAGAAAAATTTTAAAACCATAAAATATAATTTTCAACCAAGATCAATTTTTTACAAAGAGACGAATTTTTAACAAATTACAAGAATTTCCAATTTAAAAATATGAATTTTCAACAACATAATTAAATTTTCAACCAGAGATGAATTTTTAACTAAAATTATGAATCTTCAACTGGAATAGTTACATTTTTAATAAAAAAATTAACTTTCAACTAAAAAAATGTTTTCAATTGAATTTCTACAAAAAAGGTGAATTTTTAATTCAAAAGAATGAATTGTTCCTTAAAAAAAAATGTCAACAAAACAGTTAAATTTTCGACCAAAAAAAAAAGAATTTTTAAATAAATATTTGAACTTTAACAAAACAATAAAAAGATCATTTTTTACCTAAAATCATGCATTTTCAACTGGAATAGTTACGTTTTTAATTAAAAAATTATCTTTCAACTACAAAAAAAAATGTTTTCAATTAGGTTTCTACCAAAAAAGATAAGTTTTCGAGAAAAAATGAATTTTTAAATAAATATTTGAATTTTAACAAAACAAAAAGACAAATTTTTAACTATAACTATGTATTTTCAACTGGAATAGTTAATTTTTTTGTTAAACAAATTAATTTTTAGTCAAAGATATAAATTTTCAACCAAAAAGTATCACTTTTTCACCAAATTCTTGGATTTTAAACAAATCAGTTGAATTTTTAAATACAAAAAGATCAACTTTTAACCAAAATGCAATAGCAAAATTTTTAGTTAAAAATTATTAATAATAAAAAAATAATACAACATATTAATAAAAACAATGAATTCTCAACAAAAAATGTAATAGTTGCTTTTTCCAACAAAAAAATGTAATAAAAAGATTTAAAAAAATAGATTTTCAACCAGAAATGGAGGTTACATTTTGGGTTAAAAAAATTAATTTTAACCCTAAAAAACACGAATTTTCAATAAGAACAGATGAATTATCAAAGAAAATTTCTAAGTTGATATTTCATCCAATAAAAAATGTTATTTTTATTTAAAAATAGTTTAAATAAAAAAAAGAAGAATCGTCAACTACATAATCGAATTTTCAAATAAAAATATTAAATTATCAATCAAAAACAGAATAGTTCAATTTTCAGTAAAAAAAAATTCACTTTCAACCCAAAAAATCACGAATTTTTAAGAAAAAAATGAGTTACCAACGAAAAATGTAGATAATAGTTGAATTTTCTACTAAAAACTATGAATTTTGAGCTAAAAAATAAAATATAAATACATTTGCATGCAAGAAAGTTCATTTTTGACCAAAAAGAAAAAAAATAATTTTCAACAAACATATATCTCAAATAGACAAAAAATGCCTTAAAAATGCTCAAGTCAATATAATAAACTTGACATTCTTTAATTCCTTCAATTTGTTTAAAAATCTATATAGCACCAAGAAACCTAACCTACAAACACTTTAAATGTACTTTTTTACTTTGTATAAACACGATTTATTAAAATTAAATGGTATATTGATAAGCAATTAAGATTTGACATCAACATACCGACTCCATGAGGACCACCACCAACTCTTTGACCAAGAACAGTATACGTTTTATGCTTTTTCGATTCTGTTCGTTCATGTGATGTTACGTTTTCAGACCCGGCCATTGTTCAAAACTGATTAAATTTAGTTCATATTCATACACATGCTCGTCCAATTTCCACACACATTTTTAGAGAATGCACATACGTGAGAACTGAGAACACAGAGAAGAATGAATCCTCATGAACAGTGAACACTCTCGCACACTCTCGTGAGTTAGCAGATTTGAGTTGTCACTGTTGTCACCCTTTCCGAAAGGGATGCTCTTATACTCCCCGGTCTCAATAAATAAATCAGTTTTTGTATAATAAAAACTTAGAAAAAAGGTGCTACTAATTAAGCAAGTAAGTTTTCCGTGAAATGTGTCCATAAAGTAGAAATAAAGAGCCAATTTCCACGAATCTCTCGAGTAACATAACCTCTAAATCTAAACCGCACTGTCATTACTTTCAATGCTACTTGAATAGAATGAAGAGTATCGCGATTAATAAATAATTTTTTAATTAAAACAGATTTAAACCTAAGATGGACCGACTATTAAGGTTAGGAGGTGGAATGCCAGGTCTAAATCAAGGACCTCCACCCACTGATGCTCCGGTTGTTGATACTGCCGAACAGGTAAGAAATTAACTTTTTTAGCTCTTTTTACCGCGAATTTTCTTCTGGTATTAAAAAAAATTCGATTTTGGTTTTAAGGTCTACATATCGTCGTTAGCATTGTTGAAAATGTTGAAACATGGACGAGCAGGAGTACCTATGGAGGTTATGGGTCTGATGCTTGGAGAATTCGTTGACGATTATACTGTCAGGGTCATTGACGTATTCGCGATGCCACAAACTGGAACGGTAAGTTTTAAATTACTTTATATTTCGAAGATTATTGTTAAACTTTTACTAAATAAATTGAAAGAACGAAATTAGAAAATCCGAACATTTTTGGTTCGAATTTAATTTTTTTTAATTGAAAAGTCTACTATTTTTGGTTTAGAACTCATCTTCTTTTGATAAAAATTCTAATTTTGGCTGAAAATTTAACCGTTTTATTGAAAAGATATTATATTTTTAGTTCAGAATCCCTCTCTTTTGATCAAAAAGCATACTATGTGATCAAAAATTGAATTGTCTTGTTGAAAATTCAATTTTTTGTAGAAAAGTAATCATTTTTTGTTCATAATTCATTTTTTTTTGTTGAAAAATAGTTCTTTTGATTGAAAAGTCTCCTATTTGTATTTGAATTCTTCTTTTTTTAGTTAAAAATTCTACTTTTGATTTAAAATTCAACTATTTTGTTAAAAAGTCATCTGTTTTGGTCGAAAATTCAAGTACTTGGATGAAAGTTAAACTAATTTGTTGAAAATTTATTATATTTAAAGATTGACCTATTTAGTTAAAAATTAAAACATTACATTTTTCGTAGAGAATTCGTTCTTTGTTATTGAAAATTCAACTAAGGTTGAAAGTTGAATTAATTTTTTATCTATGTTATCTATGGTTCGAGAGCACAATATTTTGTTAAAAATTCGTTTTTTTTTTTAATATTTTTTTTAATTGGAAATTTGACTATTCAATTTTTGAGTATATATTAATCGTTTTATATTTATTTTTGTATTGCAAATTTAATTATTTTATAGAAAATTCATTAATTAGGTTGAAATATCAACTATTTCATTTTCAGTTTTAAATTCATCTGTTGAAAATTCGTATTTTTTATTTGAAAATTCATCTCTTTGGGTAGAAATTGAATGGTTTATATTGAAAATGCAACTGATTAGTTGAAAACTCTTTTTGTTGAGTATTCAACTATTTTGTTGATAATTAGTATATTTTGTTCAATTCAGTTGTGTTTTTCATTTAAATTTAAAATCTTTTTTTTTTTCTTTTAATATCAACTATCAAATTTTTTGTTTTGAGTTCATTTTTTTTTTGTGAATTCGTCTGTTTTTCATTTAAAAATGAAATCTTTTTTTGTTTGATATTTCCATTAATACATTTCTTGTTGAAAATAATTTTTCGTAATTGAAACTTCAATAACTTGATTGAAAGCTAAACTTCATTGTTAAAAATGCATTTTTTTGTCTGTTTTTAAAATTTGACCATCCGGTTGAAAATTTAATTATTTAGTTCAAAAGTCATCTTATCGGTGAAGAATTCAACTGTTTTATTGAGCATTCATATTTTTGTGTAGAAAATTCGTCTTTGTATATTATAAAATTCATTTTTTTTTTAGGAAAGTCATTTTTTTGTTAAAAATGAACATTTTTGTTGAAAATTCGACTGTCTTCTGAAAAATGCGCCTTTGTGATTAAAAATGCAACTATTTCGTTAAAAATTCAACTGTTTTGTTGAAAGTTTTTATCTTTTTATTTAAAATTAAACTATTCAGTTTTAAATGCAACTATTATGTTGAAAAATATTATATAAAACTGTTTGGCTGAAGTTTATTTTTCTTTTATTTGAAAATTCAACTATTTTGTTCAAAATTCATATATTGTTGTTGAAAATTCAACTTTTTTGTTGAATATTCGACTTTGCATCGACAGAAAATTTGCTATTATAATTTTATTTCTGAATTTTTCTTTTTTGGTTACAAATTCTAATATTTTGTTGAAAATTCAACTATTTTGTTAAAAAATCACATTCTTGTATCAAAAATTCAAGTAGTTGATTGAAAATGCTTTGTTTAAAAATCCTTTTATTGATTGAAGATTCATCTATTTTGTTGAAAATTAATTTTCTTGTCTGAAAAAATAAGTTTTTCATTTTTCCTGAAAATGTATAGTTTTTTATTGTTGTTGAAAATTCAACTAATGCTGAAAGTCTCACTAATTTGTTAAAAATTCATATATGGATTGAAAATTAATTTTTTTACGGCAGAAAATCCTTTATTGTTATTGTTGAAACTACATCTCTCTTGGTTGAAAATGAATATTTTTCTTGCAAAGTTAACTGTCTACTGAAAAATTCACCTTTTTGTTTGAAAATTCAAAAATTTCTTTAGAACTTGTATCTATTTCGTTGAAAGTTTATCTCTTTTGAT
>JAWWLR010000165.1:23485733-23501828 GCA_035041075.1 Acraspis erinacei | reverse complement strand
AAATCTGCAATAATTACCTTAGCGTCGCCGTAATCTGTGTAACTAGAGAGCCAGTCAGAGGGCGTATTTTCATTGGGTTTTCCGTGCTTATCCAATTTGCCCTCAACGATGAGTCGCTTCTTGACGGAAGCTTTGGGACCCAAGCCCCACTTTCTTGGATAAGCGTCTCTTTCCATAATCACTCGCTTGATTTTTGCAACAACCCCATGATCACAAGCTGACATCGTCGGTGTAGTCATGAGGGCAATAGCTGTAAATTTGATTTCTCTCTTATAGTAAATTTAACATTTAAATATCCAGAAAGCTAAATAATCTCCGAAATAATAGAAAAGAAAATATCCTAATTTTTCGCAAGACTAAGGATTTCTATGATGAGAAAAGCCCAACTGCGATTAAAGGAATATTTACCCAGTGCAACTGCTTCTCCCTTAGTCGTTACAATTACGATCTCCTGATTCAGTTCGATTCCATGGTCGTACATTAGTACTCCGGGTAGCATAATTTTTGCTCCATAACATATAGCATTTACCTAAATACAGGCACATACCATCAGAAATATTCTGGAGCTTATATTTTTATCAATTTATGTGTGTCTACTCAAATACTGGAAAAAAAATCCCTGACATTTCCAGGAGCTTTTTTTCTTTTCTTTCAGGTATCTCAAGATTTTTTTAGGTATAATTTTTCGAATCACGACAAATTTTTGAACAACAAAATGAACTTTCGAAAACGAAGGATTTTTCAGTCAGGAAAACAAAAAAATTCAATCAAACTGTTGGATTTTCTACAAAACAATTTAATTTTAAAAGAAAAAATATTAATTTTCAACAAAAAAATTAATATTTTAACAAATGGTTCAATTTTGAACAAAATTAGTTGAATACTCAACCCAAAAATATTTAATTTCTATATAAGAAAATTAATCTTCAACCCAAAAAGATGATTTTTCTACAAGAAAATCCCTGGAATTTCCAGGCTTTTTTTCTGTTATCTCAAGATTTTATTTAAGTATAATTTTTCATAGTACGAGGAATTTTCAAAAAGAAATTAACTATCGAAAAAGAACGATTTTTCAGTGAGGAAAGAAAAAATTTCCACGTAACTGTTGAATTTTCTACAAGACAATTGAATTTTCAAACCAAAAATATTAATTTTCAACGAAAAAGTTCATTTTCGAACAAATGGTTCAATTCTCAACAAAATAGTTGAATACTCAACCCAAAAATATTTAATTTATACTAAAGAAAATGAATTTTCAACCCAAAAAGAGCAATTTTCAACAACAAAAAATCCCTGAAATTTCCATGGTTTTTTCAGGTATCGCAAGATTTTTTTATCTATAATTTTTGATAGTATGATGAATATTCGAAAAGAAATGACCTTTAAAAAAAAGAAGATTTTTCAGTCAGGAAAGAAAAAAATTTATTCAAACTGTTGAATTTTCCAATAAGTTTTTGAATATTTAAGAGAAAAAGACGAATTTTCTACAAAACAATTATATTTTCAAACCAAAAATATTAATTTTCAACAAAAAAGTTAATTTTCGAACAGATATTTCAATTTTCTAACAAAATAGTTCAATACTCGTACAAAAAATATTTAATTTCTACAAAAGAAGATGAATTTTCAACTAATTAGTTGAATTTTCTACCAAAACAATCGAATTTTCAACCTTAGAATATGAATTTTCAACAAAACCGATTCACTGATATTTCCAGATTTTTTCAGGTATCTGAAGATTTTTCCAGTTATAATTTCTCATAGTACGAAGCAATTTCGCGAGTTTATTATAAATGATGGTACTATATTGAATTAAATTTAAAACTCTTCAAATTCCTAACTTATCAAGTAAAAATTTTGCATTTTCGACCAAAAATGAAGAATTTTCAATAACAAAAACAGAATTTTCAACAAAATAGTCGAATTTTTAACTAAAATTATTCACTTTCAACCAAACATGGAATAGTTAAATCTTTAGTTTAAAAAATTAATTTGCAATCAAAGATATGAATTCTCAATGGAAAAAACCCAATTTTCAACCAAGGAGATAAATTTTCTCCCGAAAAAGAATTTTCAAAAAAAATCGTGAAATTTTCAACTAAAAAAATATCAATTTTCAAACAAACATGAAATAATTAAATTATGAATAACAACAAAAAACAAGATTTTTTCCGCCAAAATAGTTAAATTATGGAATTTTTAACCAATAAGTTTAAATTTCTACCAAAACGAACGGTTTGCCAACAAAATTCATTATTTTTCAACAAAATACAGTAAATTTAACGAAATAGTTGAAATTTCAACTAAAAAGGACAATTTTTTGAACAAATATTTAAATTTTGAATTAAAAAAATATTAATTTTCAACCAAAAAGGGAAAAGTTATGTTTTAAGTTATAAAAATCAATTTTCAACCAATAGTCGATTATTCAACTAAAATGATTAATCATTAACTGTAGCGATTATTAAAAAACAAAAAATTTAATTTGTGCAAAAGAGTTAAATTTTTAACGTAGCACTTAAATTTTAAACGAAAAAGACAAATTTTCAAAAAAAAATAGTTGAATTTTTTAACTGAAAAAATTATCCTTTTTCGACCAAAAATGAAATAACAAGATTTTCTACCAACAAAAACAGTCAATTTTTCACCATTTTTATCAAAAATAAGATGTTTCAGCTAAAAATATGAATTTTTAATAAAGAAGATTAATTTTGGTAACAACGAAAAAAGAGAATTTTTAACAAAGTACATGAATTTTCAACTACAAAATATGAATTCTCAAGCAAAAATGTACTAATTGATATGTCAAACAAAAAAACGTTTGAACTTGGAATAAAAAACAGTTAAATTACAAAAAAGGGTTTTAATTTTAAATAAAAAAACAGTGGAATTCAGCGAAAAAAGATAAATTTTCAACTAAGAAAGATTCATCAGTCAAGAGTGAACAAAAGTTTCTACTGAATTGTTGAACTTTTTTACAAAGAAGATTAATTCTCCATCAAAATGGACAAAAATTTTCAACAAAATACATGAATTTTCAACCAATTACTTAAATTTGCAACTAAATAAGGTCAATTTTCAACTAAAAATAGAATAGTTCAATTTTCAGTTAAAATATTAATTTATAACGCCAAAAAAAAACAAATGTTAAAAAAAATAGTTAAATCCATTAATATGCAGCTACTTTCATGAATGAAAAATCATTGTTATTAAATTTTATATTACAATTTAAAAAATTTTAAGCACGTCCTCGAAAACAATACCCTGACTTTAAAGAAAATTCCCTGACAATTCCAGGTTCTCCAGGAGAGTAGACACCTTGTTCAACATAATGTACTTTTAAAAATATTACGTATTCCGGAAATAATGAAGAATAAATTCGATACCTCGATGATAAAAGAACCTCTCACTGAGTGAATTTACTGTTCCTAATGATCCGCAATAATATTTAAAAAAATAAAGTGACAAAGTTAGCATTTTCTGCAATGTTATCATTACATTTTTTGCATTTTCTGAAACAATCTTCTCGAAAAATGTATACAGTTTCGCAAATTTATTATAAATAATGGTTTTTTTCTCTTTCTAGGGATTCAATTAATATGTTTAACTCAGGAAGGTTTCAAAAATTATATTGCAAAGTATTCTTAAATATAATAGCACCACCGGTTAACTAAATAATAATTCAAACAAATTTTTATAAAAAACTAATTTAAAAAATCTGCCTGCCGCGCGGGCACATTCTCCTAGCGTGCTTCGCTCGGCCTTTCTATGTACCCCACATTTGTGCGCAAGCCTTTTAAAATTAAAGGTCCAAGCATCGACAACTGTCATTTGGCCATTGTGAATTCTCTTTAGTTAAAGCTCCTTCGGCTTTAACGAACCCATTCTCATCTCCGTTTTAATGGTTAATTTAATATTTGTTTCTCTATTTGATGATTTTTCAACTAAAATTATGAATATCCAAAAAATAAAATTAATTTTCTCCTAGCAAGACGATTTTTCAACAAAATACATGAATTTTCAAACAAATAGTTTAATTTTCTACTAAAAAAAGATAAATTTTCAACAATCAAAATTTAATAGTTAGAATTTCGATTTAAAACATTAATTCAACCAAAATGATGAATTTTCAATTAAAAAATGATGAAACTTCAACGGTAGAAAATGTTTTTTGAGCAAAAAAGATCAATTTTTAACAAAAATAAATAAATTAAATTTCAACTAAAATTATTAATCTTAAACTGGACATCTAAACAGAATACATATAAAAAATTCTGCTTCTTCCGATCTCGTTGAATTCTTATAATTTCTTTAATTTTTCCAATCTCCTTGAATTTATCCTAATTTTTGTAATTCTTATAAAATCCTTGAATCCTAAACGCCTTAAATTCTTTTCAAATTTCTGGATTTTTTAAAATTCTTTTAACTTCTAAATTCATTGAATTCATCCCAATTTCTCTGACTTCTTTGCATTATTTTGAAAATTAAAAGTCCAAGCATCGACAACTGTCATTTGGTGATTGTGAATTCTTTTTATTTAAAGCTCCTTCGGCTTTAACGAGCATATTCTCATCTCCTTTTTAAGGGTTAATTTAACATTTGTTTATCTATTTGATGATTTTTCAACTAAAATTATGAATATTCAAAAAATAGAATTAATTTTCTCCCAGCAAGACGATTTTTCAACAAAATAAATAAATTTTCAAACAAATAGTTTAATTTTATATTAAAAAAGATAAATTTTCAACAATCAAAATTTAATAGTTAAAATTTCGGGTTGAAACATTAAGTTTCAACCAAAATGGTGAAACTTCAACGGGAATAAATATTTTTTGAGCAAAAAAGATCAATTTTTAACGAAAAAATTATAAATCTTCAACTGGAATATATGATTTTTAAATAAAATAGATTAAATTTCAACTAAAACTATTAATCTTGAACTGTAAATCTAAACAGAATACATATAAAAAATTCTGCTTCTGCCCATCTTGTTGAATTCTTATAATTTCTTTAATTTTTCTAAACTCCTTGAATTTATCCTAATTTTTTGAATTCTTATAAAATCCTTGAATTCCTCTACGCCTTAAATTCTTTCCAAATTTCTGGATTTTTACAAATTTTTTGAATTCTTTTAACTTCTAAATTCATTGAACTCATCCCAATTCCTCTGACTTCCTTGTATTATTTTGAAGGCCTCGAATTCAACGAAATTCCGAAGATTTTTTTAAGGAATTCGAAAGAATTCGTAAAAGTTTGAAAGCATTTCAAACTATTGAATACTATTAATTACAAATCCTGCTTGATGTTTGCCGCGAGAGACGTTCTCTTAAAATGGAGATATCGAAAAGTAGAAAATAAATAAAAAAAATACAAATGAAAAATAAAGGTAAAAACTTACAGCACTGTCCTTGACGATAATTCTTTTGTGATTAACGAGAAGTGCTTCGAGTGGCTTGATCACTCGGCGAAGGTAGGATTCGTCGTTGTGATTTTCGTACAACCACTGGGCATCAAGAATGTCATGCATTGTCACGAGTGCATCTTTTTCCGACTGGATTCCGGAACGATTTCTCCGGAGTTCTTGCATCTGACATCCTGTGCCCAAAAAGAGGCCAAGATGAACGCAAATTGTTCGAACGTAGGAACCGGCTTCGCAGCTTAATTTGAAAATGCCCATGTTGCGTTCCGCGTCATAATCGAGGAACCAACTGTCGTAGACTGTTCTGACTCGCAACTGACGTTTCACTGCGGATATCAGAGGTGGTCTTTGGAAAAGGGCACCCTTTAACCTTTCCAATGCTTGAGTGATCTGCAAGGAGAAATTTAAAAAAAATAGTTTCTTCTAGCCGTTTTCAATGAAGGTTTTCTGAAAAAAAGATCTTCATACTTCGCTCCACTGGGAATCGAATTTTAATTTAATTAGCATTTATAAGAAATTTGAATTAGGATTTAAAAAATCGTATTTTCTATCTTTATTATTAATAATTACATTATTTACTTAATTTAAATGGTGAAAGAAGTCAAAGTAATAAAAAATATATGTTTCGCATTAAACAGTGCCTTTTTCAGGGTTGTGCTACAATATCCCAATTTCTAAATTCTTCTATGTATAAAACCTAGAAAACCTAGAAGATTCATAATATAAACCCCCAAAAAATTTGTTTCTAAATACATTTTAACACTTTATAGTTGAGTTTTCAAATTGAAAAGATACATTTTGAATCTACGAAATGAATTTTTAACTAAAATGATGAATCTTCGACCCAAAGATTAATTTAAAAAAAAGACTTATTTTCAATAAATTAAATGGATTTTAATCTAAAAAATATCAATTTTCAACCAAAATTACAACGCTTAAAATGTTAGAAAAATAAACTTTGAACCCTACAAAAAACAACGAATTAAAAAAAAATAGGTTGTTTTTTTTTCATCCAAAAAAATTATTTTTCAACCAAAAATAGAAGAATTAAATTTTCATTTAAAACAATCAATTAAAAAAAGTGAATTCTCAATACAATTTCGGCCAAAAAAGATACAGTTTCAATTAAATAAATACATTTTCAAGCAAAAATGGAGTAGTTACAGCTTCAGCTAAAAAAAAATAAATTTAAACTAAAAAGAAATAAATTTTCAGCCAAAAAAATTAATTTTTAATCATAGTGATGCATTTTTAACCATAAATATGAATTTTTTTACCAAATAGTGGAATTTTCAACCCAAAAGATCAATTCTCTATAAAAAATTTCGAATTTGTAACAAATTTTTTTTTTCAACCACAGAAATGAATTCTCAACAAAAAATAGAATAGTTTAATTTTCTACAAAACGGAACATAAAAAATGTACTTTTTCCACAAAGATTGGATTGCTTAAAGTGATTTTTCAACTAAAATGATAAATTTTCAACTAAAGAAATTTAATTTTTAACCAAATACATAAACATTGAACTAAAAAGATATATTTTCTAACAAAAATAAAATACTTAAATTTTCAAATAGCTAAATCAATTTTCAACCTAAAAAGAAACGAGTTTTCAACAAAATAATTAAATTTTCCACCAAAGAAATGAATTTTTAACCAAAAAGATGAAGTTTCAACAAGTAGTTAAATTTTCCCCTAAAACAGATAAATTGTAAACTAAAAATAGAATAATTAAATTTTCAGTAAAAAAAACTTAATTTTTAATAAAATCAAAGTAGATTTTCAACGAAATAGTATAATTTTCAACCAATAAGATGAATTTTCTACCAAAATAGACGAATTTGTAAGAAAGTACATGAATTTCAAACCAAATATTTAAATTTTTAAATGAATTTTCTGCGTAAAAGGAGAATTAGTCACCAAGAAGCTTAAATATTCTATCACAAATTCGAAACTTCCCTAAAATATACGAATTTTAAACCAAAAATTTGAATTTTCAACCTGAGAAGATAATTTTTGAAGCAAATATGAAGGAGTTAAATTTTCAGTCTAAACAATTAATTCTCAACAAAATAATTAAATTTAGAAAAAAATGTTTGTCAAATAAAATGATGAATCTTCAACGAATAACATGAGTTTTTAACAAAGGAGATCCACTTCCAACTAAGTAGTTGAATTTTTAACCAAAAAGTATTCATAAGACAAAAAGAAATTTAGTTTGAAGAAGTTTAAGAAAAAAAACAATTTTTAATTTGAAAATTCCATTATTTTTCCATGAAATTAGAAGGAAATTAAGGGAAGCGAATGGAATTTGACGAAATACGTAAATATTCTAGGTGAATTTAAAAAAGAATTCAAATGAATTAAAAACAATTTTCAAATACGAAAAAAAATCCATTGAATTAAATAGAGTTGAGTAAATTTAGAAGAATTCAAGTAAACTTAAAAAAATCAAGAGAATTCCTAAGAATTTAAACCAATTCAGGCCGAATTCCAAAAGATAATTTCAAATCTCTTCAAACTTTTAAAACCCTACTAATTTATTACCAAAATAGAATTCAAATAAATTGTCAATGATTTAAAAATCGAAAAAATGCCATTTATTTCAGTAAAATTTGAGTGAATTTAAGGGAAATTAGAAGAATTCGATGAAATTCATAAAAAAACAAGCTGAAACAAAAAATCAATCAAGCGAATTGGAAACAATTCAAAAAGAAGAAAAACTCATTAATTTGAGTAAGTTTGAAGTGTGATTAAATTCCTAACAATTTAAGGTGAGTTTTAAAGACTTAAAAATTAATTGAACAAAGACTTTTTAAATACCCTTTAAATTGAGTAGAAATTAGTGAATTTAAAACAATTCAGGATAAATAACTACAAAACAATTCAAAAAAATTAAAATGAATTGGAAATAATTTTAAAAATCCCTAAATATTATTAAGCCCCTTTGATAAACCCTGTAAAATTGTTTAAATCTCTTGAAAATGCCTTGGAATTAAAAAAACCTAAACAAAAAAACCTTAAAATAAAGCCTGAAATATTTAAAAGTTTTTGAAATCCCTTGAAACTATTGAAATAAATAAACAATTTCAGATAATCTTTTAAAACCTGTTAAAATATTGTGTACAAGCTCTAGAAAAAGCCAAAGAATTAAAAAAAAATACCTTAAAATATTTCAAATCCTCGGATCATATTATCAATGAAATACAAATAAATTTAACTGTATTCTAAAGAATTTAAATTAATTCAGGATAAATTAATAAGAATTCAGGATGAATTCCGAAAATTAATTTCCAAACTCTTCAAATCAATTCAGACTTTTAAAAATTATTCAAGCATGAAGTTTTAAAATAAAAAATTCTGTGATTTTGATAAATTAATTTCAAAATTACTTGTATTTATAAGATTTAGAATTGAAAACGACTTTTGCTTTCCAAAATCAGAAAAATCACCCAAAATTTAAGAATTTTTATTTCTACATACATTGATTGTAAATCTTCAGAATCAAAGAGTTTTCATTTGAGCAATTAAAAATTATATAAGAATTAAATTTTACAGAAAAAAATCATATTATTTATACTATTTACATTCGCATTTTCTCCAATTTTGAAGATTTAGAATTCTAAATAAGAATTTTGATTTCGAAAATCACAAAAATTTACGAATTTTTATGTTTACACTTCAAAAATTCTAGAGTTTTCAATTGGAAATCTTCAAAATAGTAGAGTTTTTAATTTGGGAAATTTACAATTAAAAATTAAGCAATTTTTTAGTTTTAATATTAAAAATGAAAAGAATTTAAAAGTGTCTTTTGAACTTTAAAATGATCAAAATTGAACAATTTGTAATTAAACATTTTTAAATGTTCAAGATAGACCTATTTAAAAAAAAACGATTCAAAATTTTACGACTTTAGACTATAAAATTTGAATGACTATAAAGATGTTCAAAATTTATCAGTTTTGAAAATGGAAAATCCCACATTAACTGATTAATTTTTGCCTTTGCTTCTAATTCCAACTGAGATAAAATCTTATATTTAAATAAAATTTACAGATCACTGAAAACAGATTTAAAAAATATACATTTATAAAAAACAATGTAACTATTTTAATATGTAATTATTAATTATATAATTAAGTATTTTAATGTGATAATTAATTTTAATTCAATTTTTTTACCTTTTGCACGTTGTCGACAGGAGAATGGAGTTTGAATACAGCCACATACTCTTTTCCGGCAGATTGTTGAGATTTGGCAAGACGAGTAGCTCTATCAATACAAACAATGAGACAACCAGATACTTTGGGATCCAAAGTACCCGAGTGTCCAGTTTTTTCGACCTTCAGAATCCTTTTTATCCAAGCAACGACCTCGTGAGAAGACGGATTCGATGGCTTATCTAAATTAATGCATCCCGACTTTACGTATTCAGATAAGGTTCGGTGAAGGGGAGTTGATCCACAGGAGAGAGGAGTAAAATGTTTGGTACGCGTCAACATTTTGTCGAAGTTCTGAAAGAATATACATATTTTTTTATATTCCTCGTTGATAACATTGAAATCCTCAGGGTGACCGTTTTAATCGTAGAAAAAATTTCCGGTTTGCAAACATTTTTCCCGGTCCATAAAATTTTAAAAAGCTAACTATATTATAAACAGTTTACCAATTAAAGAATTTTTTAACATTCATAAATTATAGAGTTCAAAAATTTATATCAAGTTCCAAAAATATAAATCCATGTTAATCTTTTCAATAAAAAAGTTAAATTTTTTTCATTTTAAATAGTTAAGGCATCCCTGAAAAGCTTTAAAATTTTATTTTGAAAATCTTGAGAAATCTAGAAGTTATTTTATATTTTTTCAAATTTAAAACTACTTTAATTTTTTTCAGAATTTCTAAATCACTTTTAAAATTAATTAAATTTGTCCTAAAACTTCTAGAAAATTCTGCTAATTTAAACAAATTTCGTTCAAATCTAGATTTATAAATAACAATTGAACACTTATTATTTTTAGAAAAAATTAGAGTACATAACTTTAAGAAATATTTAGAAGTTTTAAAAAGATTAAAAACAAAAATTAGAACCTAATTTAAAACAAAATGTATATTTTTGCAGATTCCAAACAAAAAATTTAGATGTTTTTTTAAGAATTGCGAAAGGCCCCAGAAGAATAAAAACATTTTCTTAATATTCCTAGTAAAATTAAAAATGATTTAAAAAGATTTAAAGAGATTTCCAAAATTGTCAAAAAAGACTCTGGAAGATTTTAAGGAATTAAATAAAAATGTGGAGGATTTTCTAAAAATTGTAGGAAAAATTCAGTTCATTTTAAAATATGTTTAGAAGTTCTGACCAAGATTTTTACACACTTTGTTTAAATTACTTGGCATTGTTTATCGTATAAATAAATTCATTTAATAAAATTAATATTTTTACTGTTTAAATAAAAAAGGGTTAGTTCTATTTTGCTAGAAAATTCATGCTTTGGTAAAAAAACTAATTAAAACGCTTCAAAATTGGAATTTTCAAGAAATAATATAATAGTTGATATTTCAACCAAAAACGATGAATTTTCAAGAAAAATAATTAAATTTTTTCAACCAAAAATAAAAAATTTTAATTTTCAGTTTAAGAAAATAGTTTTCAACCGAAGAAATTAGCGAATTTTTGACAAAATATTTAAATTTTTAATTCAATAGATGAATTTTCAATTTAAAAAATTCAAATTCAAGCAAGCAGTTGCAATTGCAACCACAAAAGATTTTAACTTTAAATTAAAAAATTCAAATTAAACCGTAAAAGATTAATTTTTTGTAAAGTGCATGAATATTCAATGAAATACTTGAATTTTTATCTAAAAATTATAAATTTAAAATCGAAAATGAAAAAGTTTAATTTTCAGTTAAAGAAATTAGTTTCCAATCAGAAAAATAAATGAATTTTAACCAAATATTAAAAATTTTCGATTTAACAGATGAATTTTCAACTAAAATTATGTATCTTCAACTAAACAATTCATTTTTAACAAATTAGTACAAATTTCCACCAAGAAGTTGTATTTTCAATAAAAAATATAAATTCTCAACAAAAAATTTAATAGACCAATTTTCAGTTAAAAAATTAATTTTCAAAAGAAAATTGTCAACCAAAGTGATAAATATTCAATTAAACATTATAAATTTTTAAATTTAATAGATGAATTTTTACCCAAAAGGATACATTTTTAGCAAAAGGGGATAACTTGCAATCGAGAAGTTTTATTTTTAACAAAAAAGATTAATTCTAAACTAAAATTATGAATATTTCACTGAAATACTACACTGTTCAAGAACAACAAAAGTTGCAACCAAACTGATAAATTTTCAATTAAAATGATGAATCCTAAATTGGAATAGTTGCATTTTTAAAAAAAAAAGATCAATTATTAACTAAAATGATAATTCTGTCACTGAAACGGTAGAATTGTTAACCAAAAAGATGAATTATCAACAGAATACACTAAAAAGGGTGAATTGTCAACCATGAATTTAACAATAAAATGCTCAGTTAAACAATTAATATTTAAATAAGAGATGAATTTTCAACTAAAATGATGGAATATTCAAGTGGAAGTTACATTTTCAGTTAAAAAAAAAAGATTTTCAACCAAAATAAAAACTGTTTTAAAAAAAGTTACATTTTCAAACAAAATTATGGATGTTAAAAGTTTTAACTTAACATTTTTTTCTATCTGTCATTATTTCCAAAAAAAATGTAGAAAATTCGAAATTTCGGGAAAAAATGTAAAGGTGCGTTTTTTGAGAAAATCTATTTTTTTCATAAAAAGCTCTGACATTTTGTTATATTTAAACCCTTTGTTTTTTAATTAACAGTGGAATTCGAAAGAAGATGATGAACGCTATTAGAATCGAAAAGAAAATAATAAACGTATCAATTAGGTCAAAAATTATAGAGATTTAAAGAAAGAATTCGGGATTTTCGAAAAACAGAACACAACATTCAAATATGCATAACTTCTTAACATTTTTTTTTTGTAAAATATAAAAATACGTATTTCCTCCAAAAAAAAAAACCCCGAAATATCCTGTAATTTCAAGTGTAGAAATCAGTCTGATTTAAAATGAATTGGTTAGAAATTGTAAATGGGGAAAAAATTGTTAAAGTTTTAACTGATGTAGTTAAATTTCCACAAAAATCAGCCAAAGAAAAGACAAATTTTCAACAAAGTATCTGATTTTTCAACCAAAAAGATGAATTTTCAATTGAAAATATGAATCTTCAACCAAGTGATTAAATTTTAATTTAAAAACAGAATAATTCTGAATGAAAAAGTTTGTAGTTGATATTTCAACCAAACAAGATTTTAATTTTTAATAATAAACAAGAACCATTGTTGAATTATTTACAAACCAGTTGACCCTTAAACCCGAACATGTGAATTATCAATAAAAAAATTAATTTTCAACAAAACAGTTAAATTATCAACAACCTAATTACTTTGAATATTAATAAATATAATTAATTAATAAATATTATATTATTATACCCTTGAAATCCATTTTCCTCTTTTTTTTTAAAGAAATAAACAATACTTTATTTTGTTCTCCGAGAACTTCAAAGCTAAAAAAGGCCTTAAAAAATAATACCCTCATATGACAATCAAAACAAAATATAGTTTTGATAGCACCAACACTGCTAACATTACACTTCCTAAAATTTCCCACTTCGCGTAGGTTTAGACACTCAGAATAAAAAATTGGTAGCAAGTCCCAGGAAGAAAATTTGAAGACTAACCTTGAACAAAAGTGGCCAATCTTTACAGTCTAGTTTTCCAAGTTCATTAGACGGTTCCATTTCGCACTTCATTTTCACCTGCATTTCCCCCAGGGACTTCTTTTTACTCTTCTTCTTCTCTTTTTCTGTAATAATTAGAAAGCAAACATTGATAGCACATAACCCGCAAAGTTGCTAACCTAAAAATCTAACATCAAGGAGGAAATTATAATTTGGAGAATTAATTCGCGGGATTGATTGAGAAATAAAAATTTTCTAATATTGCGAACTGAATAAATGCGAAGTTAATTTAGATTGCGTTGTAAATTAAGAAGAAACATTCTACCGGAAAATAGACCCAGCACGTGTTTACCATGACGCTTTCGGAGCGTGATCGGAAATTCAAGTTTTTGAAAGAATTTTAAGCCGGCAAAGGGAAAAATCAGAGAAACAATCTTAGTGAGGATTAAATTAACAAATTTATTAATAATAATAGTGTTTATTTACCTATTTCAGCCATTTTGAAGGAAGAAAATATAAAATGCAACACGTGTACTAATCTTTTTTACACTTTTCACCACTTTTGCACCACACTTTTAGAGTATTTCAATATTGTGAACGAAGCTTCATTAAAAAACCTTTTTTTCGCGACATTGAATTAAAAATGTGATTGGTTGAAAAAGTATGGCACGTTTCTGGTAACTAATCAGCCGCGAGAACCAAAGATGTTTCTAGGTTTGATCACTAGTGGCGCTAATGTCGTTACATTTAGAGCGCGAAGATTTGAAATTTAAAGTTCTATTAGGGTTTATCGCATTATCATTTTAAATAGATTACAAAAATCTAAAAAAAAATTAGCAATTGCGATATTTTTATCGGTTTTTTATGATTTTACACATCAAATACAGGCTTTTTTCCATTTGTGTAATAGTTGCATGTTTGAAGCTGTGAATGCAGCTTAAAAATAGTGCCCTCTAGGAGGGATTTGAATCAATGATAATGTTCACGGAAATAATGAAATGTTTCATTAGACAAAGTTTCCGCAGAGAATAATTTTTAACTAAAAATATGAATCTTTACCCAAGAAGACGAGTTCTAAAAAGAAAAATGTAATAATTATTAAATGAAAATTTTTTTTTTATTTATTATCAAAAGCAGATGAATTCAACAAAAAGACAAATTTTCAAATAAATCGTTGAATCCTGAAACAAAACAGATTAATTTTAAAATTATAATTTTAAAATTAATAATGCTAAAAAATATTTAAATTATTTAAATTTGGACATGAGTGGAGCTTCAACCAATTACGGAATTGAGGTAACGTTCCACTCATGTATAGTGGCGTTCCTGGTTTAAATCCGGGTTGAGGCAGATTTTTTTCTTGTTCTTCAATAATTATTTGTCCAAAGTAATCGTATTAAAATCTATATTTAAATTAATTACAATTTTTAAAACTCGAACGTTCACATCATTAAATGTTAACGACAACTTCTATAATTTCATTAAAAATAGCTGGTTCCTAGCTAGAATTCAGTCACTAACGACGCATATGCAACAAACTAGTCGAATTTTCGATCAAAACAGATTTTTCAGCCAAAATAAAAAACTAAGTTTATACAAAATGCTCGAATTTCGTACCTCGAATTATGAATTTGTAAGAAAAATTGTCATTTTCAAACGCACAGTTTAATTTTTGAAGCAAAAAAAATTTCTGTTAAAAACGTCAAGTTTTAACTTTAAAAAATGAATTTTCAATAAAATAGTTATAATCCTATTTATAATTAAATTTTCACTAAAAAAGAAAAAGGTGACCAATTCTTAAATAAAATAGTTACATTCTCAACTAAAATATCTAAAGAAATGTCTTTTTAAGCACGTAGCTCAAATTTCAACCAAGCAGTTGAATTTTCAAATTAAAAAGATGAATTTTCAACGAAAAAAATATTGTTGTAATAAGAAAATTAACTTAAAGAGAAATTTTAAACCAACAAGTTACATTTTCGACGAAACAGATACATTTTAAACTTTTATAATGAATTCTTAACTTGAATAGTTAATTTTTCTGTTAAAAACATTAATTTATTATTTAAAAAAATTTTATTTCCAACAAGATACTTATAATTATAGATATAACTAGATTTTTACACAAAAAAATAAATTTTAACCTAAATACCTGCACATTTTTAGATGAAAGACTTACATTCTTATCTAAAACTAAGATTATCTTTGTCTAAAATGACAAAGCCTCTAACAGAAAATGGATGGTTAATAACGTAGATGAACTTTCAACCAAGCAGTTGAATTTTCAAACTAAGAATATAAATTCTCAACACAAAATGGGATAGTTAATATTTCAACGAAAATATATAAATTATCAAAATATTTTTATTTTAAAGCAGAAATAATTGAATTTATCCAAAAAGATGAATTTTCAGTCCAAAATGTTCACTTGAAACCAAATGAAATTAAGTTTCTTCCAAAAGAGAGTTTATACAATCAGAAATGATTACTTTTTAACAAAAGTGTTGAATTTTCAACGAAATAATTACATTTTTAACGAAATACTTAAGGAGTATAGTTGTATTTTCTTGTTGGGTATCAATGCAGTTCATATTCAAGTGTAAAATATTGAAAAGAAAGAAAACGGAAGAGATTGTAGGCGATAAATGAATATGAATTTTTATTTATTTTTACTAATTTAAAAATATTAGCTTAGAAATATGGAAATTTCTAAGAGAATAAAGTTAATTTGCCACTACAAGCTTTTTAATTTCGACCTACATAATTTAAATCCAGACTACACAACATTTGTTGGACCTACCCGGTAAGAAGAGAAGAATTCAGAAAAACTAAGAATCTGAATTCCCATTAATACGTGAATTTTCCTCCATCGAAAGAT
>JAWWLR010000165.1:23469962-23484546 GCA_035041075.1 Acraspis erinacei | reverse complement strand
TAAAACTTGGATGATACTTTTTTGTTTAAAATTCAAAAATATTTATTTGTATCACTAGATTTATGTGATTATTTAATTTTTAACACTTTTCTTTTATACAAAATTATTATTTTCATAAGTTTTCCACAATTCAAAAAGACAATTTTTAATTTTCATTATTCTTCAGCAGTTTAATTTTTAAAAATTAAACTTATAGTTTTCTTCCTGTTTTAAGTGTTGAAAATTAAATTTTTTCCAACGAAAAATACCAACATAATCCAAAATTCTTAAAAGATTCTGAATCTTGTTTAAATTATAGTGATTTTTATTTTAAAATATTTTTTTAAATTAAAAATGCCAAATTTAATTAAAATGGTCGAAAAAATATTCACTTTCTTTGAAATGTAATGATTTTTGAATAAAAAAGTAAATTTATAAAAAAAAAACCTAATCTAATCCGAAATCGTACAAGTTTGTAAACTTTTCTATTTAAATAAAAATCATCGGATCTATTTCTGATGATTTTTCTTTAAAAATATACAAATTTTAAATTTAATTATTTTTGTTTAACATAACCGATTTCATGTGAAAAAACAACCTTATCTAATTTCTTGAAAAGATTTCCGTAAATATATGACTTGCAGTTCTGGTACCAAATAATCCCGATATTTAAACTGCGAAGTGCGTCAAAGTAAAGTAAATAACAAAAAGCAATAATAATTAAATTAGTAATTAAATAATTAAGCTAATAAATGAAAAAAATAATTCGCCTTCAAATATTCTCTAAAGATTTATTTAGATAAGTAATAATAATAAAAACTAATATTGTTTAGCTAATTATGGACTGTATTTTTGCATAAACTTTACTGTTATTAATAAATAATAAAATAATTAGGAATTTTATTCAGATACTACAAGAATCGCTTTGATTATACCATATTTTTAAATCTATATTTATTGCAAATAATATTAACTACTAAATCTAAGAAAAAGCCTTTAAAATTGAATAATTTGAAAATTCAAATGTTAAAAGTTTATAAAAATTATAATCAGCTCTCGAGATCAAAAAAGTTTAGACTGAATTTGAAAATTTGACAATTTCAAAACAATAAAAATTGAATATTTTCAGATAAGATTTGAAAATCGGATCATTAGAAATTCAATGACATTTAAATTGTATTATTTCTAATTAAAGGCGTTGAAAATCGAAGAACTTAAAATTGAAAACTTGAATTTAAATCATTTTCATTTGGAAGCGATTAAAATTTGACCATTTGAAATTAAAACTAAATTGAATACTTGAAAGTCAAAACTTCTGAAATACTAGAATTATAATTTTTTTTACATTCTTCTAAATATAATTTATCATGAAAATAAATTAAAAAAATTTTTCTTTAAAAAATACTTATAATTTCCACCGTTCAAAATGATATATCCGTGTTTGAATTTAGTTTTTTTTAATTTTTTAAAAAGTGAAGTTCGAATTTGTTTAATTTTCAACGTTTAGTACTAGACCTTTTTAAATTTTTAATATTTCCGATTTAAAATTACCTTTTTTAACGTTTTTGTATAGTAATTCAATTTTGAAGGTTCATAATTAAAAATATTTTAATTTTGAACGATGAAAGTAATGGTGAAATTTTTTATTTCTTAGCCTAATTTGTCTAATCAATTTTAATATAAAATTATATATTTTTAATTTATGAACAATTTAAAATGATCTAATTATAATTCTATAATTGAAAAAAATCTTATCCGAAAATATTATATTTTTTATTCATTGTTAACATATTTTTAAACTAATGAGTTTTTTAATAAAAATGTATATTTCTAGCGAAAAAAGCTAACAGAATCCGAAATTGTTCAAGCTTGTAAATTCTTTTATTTTAAATAAAAATAATTGGATTTAAATCTAATTATTTTGTTTAAAAATGCGAATTTGAGACGTAACACACCGAAGTTACGTAAATTTGTTTTAAAAAATTTAATTAGTCTTGGAAATCTAATAATTTTGTATTCAAAATACTAGTAATTAAAAAAAAATTGTTTGGAATTGTGAGTACGAAAAGAATTAATTTTTTTGAAATGTAATGATTTTTTTTACTAAAAACGCCGTGTTGTGGTGTAAAACGCTAGCATAACCAAAAATGATAAAAAAAAGTGGTGATTCATCTTTGAAATCTAATTTCCGGTGGAAAAAAACACGCTTGATGATAATTTAGAATCTTGCTGATGATTTTTGTTTAGAAATGATCATTTCCGGAGACAGAAAAAAACGAACCATTTTTAGAAATTTTATTTACTCAAAACTTTACGATTTTAGATTAAATATCTTTTTTGAAAATATCAATTTACAGAAAAATGACTAACGTAAAAGATGTATAATGATTTCAATAATTTATTAACACATACATGTTTCTTTTTGCTTAAAAATTATTTTTTCTTAACTGATAATTTGTCTTTTGTTAGATGAAAATTCATTTATTTTGTTGGAAACTTTTTTTGTAGATATTTAATTTTCTTGGTTGCAGCTTCACTTTTTTTGTTGACAAATGAGGTCCTTTGTTGAAAATTCACTTTTTTTTACTTTTATCTTATTAGTTACATTTTTTTAATTGATAACTTATCTTTTTTAGTTGAAAATGTATCTTTTTTAGGCGAATTAAACTGTTCTTGATTTAAATTTAAAAATTAAAATCTTGTTTGGTTGAAATATCAACTACTGATTTTTTTTAGAATTAATCCTTTTTATTGTAGATTTAACTAATCCATAAAAGAATGAGCTCCTCTTTAAAATGAACTATTTTGACTACAATTTATTTTCTTTACTGAAATATAAACTAATTCAGTTGAATCTTCGATCATTCTAGTTAAAAATTAATCTCTTTTGTAGACAATGTTTTTTTTACTGAAAATTTATGTTTTTTATTTAAAAATTTATGTGTTTGTTTGAAAATATGAGATTTTAGTTGAAAATTAATCTCTTTTTTTCAAATTAATTTATTTTTAACTGGCAGTTTATCTTTTCTAGTTGAAAATTTATCTTTTTGGTTTAAAATTGAACTATTCGGTAGAAAATTCATGTATTCTATTGAAAATTTATCTTTTTGTACAAAATGCAATATTTTTATTTGAAATGTTTGGAACTTGAAGCTTTTTAAATTGAGTTTAATGTCGTATTCACATTAATTCCCCTTTTTTCCGAGAAAATCTTTTTATTTTTCCTGTTTTTACAGGGGCTTTTTTTCCTACTTAGAGAATTTATTTTCGATTTATAAAATTATCCCTTTTTATATTATCATCATTATAAATAATTTAATGAAAAATTTAAAAATCATTTTTATGGAAAATATTAATTTTATTATGTCAAATTCTTATTAAAAAATGTGAAAAAGGTAAAATAAATTTATTTTTCAATGTATCGAGACAGAAATTAAAATTTTAATATTATTCATAATGGTGTATTCCTCAAATTATAAAACAGTGAAGTTGTATTCATAAAATCTTAAAAAGTGTTTTGAGACAAATTGGAAAATTTGTCCAGTTCCTTACAATTTAAAAATATTTAAAAACTCGAGAGTTTAAAATAAATTTTCTACAGAAAAATAGACTATTTCTTCCATAATAGAAAATTTTCATATTTTACTAACTTTATTGTAATTTCCTTTGTAGTATAATAAAGATAAAGGTTTATTTTTCTACAAATGAATTTAGTCGAGAGTTTTTGTATCTGAAGATAAGAGTAACTTAATTTTTTCTAGACAAAAAAAATTATTTATTTATTTTAAATCCTAATCGAAAACTTGAATTGACCAGTGAACTTTGAGTTTTTAATATTTCATCTTTCTTCTTTATAGACAAAGAGTAAGGGAACTGAACCAACGTGGACTGTAGTTAAAAAATTCAGCAATTCTGGCTCCAGTTCAAAATCGTTTAATGGCAACATTGTAAAACACGAGAATGTTAATGGTCTTAATCAGGTGCGATACAAATAGAAACAGAGGTTAAGGTACTTTCGTGCCAAAAATCAGATTTCTGATGAAGAAAATTAGTTTTTCTATGATTTAAAGAATCAAAATGATATTGCTGATGATTTAATTTCTAATAAAAAGCATTATTTTTAATGAAAAACAAATTAAACTTACAAAAAAATTGTTTTAACAATGTTTTTTGCAGCGGGATTTTTTTTACTATCGCTTCTTTCCAATTTAAGAAAAGTGTTTTCGGGGAAAACATTCTCTACAACTTTACTGTTTCCAATTTTAAAACGAGAGTAAGAAGAAATTTAATTACAAAAAATATGGTTAAAATAGTTATTTTACGTAAGTTTTAAACTTTTTTCGTAAAAAAATCACGTTTTTTCTTTCATAAGACATGACTGAAAGTTTTACTAGTTTTTTAAATATTAATTTTATTAGTTGAAGTTTAAACTATTTGCTTGAAATTTTGTTAGTTTTTTAAATATTGATCTTTTTTTTTTTAGAAATTTCTATTATTTGGGTAGAAAATTAAATTATGTTGAAAATTCAACGTTTGTTGAACATTTTTTAAACAAATAACTGAATTTGAGCTTTATTTCACTATTTTTCAAATTGGAAACAGAGTTATAGGGGAAGTTTTTCTCGAAAAAACAAGTCAAGATTGAATAAAAAGTAATCACTTTAAAAAAATTGATAAGGCTCAAAAGCAAGAAATATTTATTTGCAAAAAATATGGTTAAAATAATTATTTATTGTAAGTTTTAAACTTTTTTGATTGAAAAATCGTATTTTTTCTTGCATAAGAAATGAATCATGCAATAAAAATATTTTTTTTATTTTAAAAATTTGTTTAAATAAGGAAAAATTGCTTCTAAAGCCAAAATGTTTAATTTTTCAATTAATGAAATAAAATAATTTTTTCATAGAACCTATTTTTGGCAGCACAACTGCCTTAAAGCCATATTTACAGTAGATAGTTTTTTACTACATTTTTTAAAAAACATTTACTTGCTTTCAAATCAAATAAAATAATGAAATAAATAATATATATAATTTGTACAATTAATTTATTTGTATTGAATATAATAATATAATGTTTATCTATTATAATAATAAAATGAAATTTACTAAAATCTATTGCGATGCAGGTAATTTATTCTAGTATTATTTGTTGTGAATTCATTAAAATATTTTTATGAAAATGTTTGAAAAATTTCAAAATCTATTGGAATTTTCTATAACATTTTCAAATCTAATAAAAATAATTTAAAATGCAATGTTTTATAAAGTTAAAGTAAAACAATTTTAATTAGATATTATAAAGGAAATTTAAATTTTTGGTTGAAAATTCATATTTTTGGGTTGAAAATTGAACTGCTTTTTAGACCTTTTACTTTTTTTGACTTAAAAAATTCAAGAATTTTGCTTGAAATTTTGTTTCTATATTAACTGAAATATTTTTATTGATTCAAAATTTGTTTCTGCATTATTCGTTGAAATGTGATCTGAAGTAATAGAAGCTAATAAGAAGATCCAACTTTTTTGTATTGAAAGATAATTAATTAATTTTAAACTATCCCATTTAAAGTAATTTTGTTAAACAAATAAATAAGAATGTAATTTCTGTTTTAGAAAGAAAGTATTATGTTTTTTTTTAAATCCAACTATTTTGTACAAAATTTGTAGAAATTCTAATATTTTGGTAAAAAAAAATTATTTGTATAAAAATCATATAAAATGCAATGCATTAAAAAATTGTTTGCTTCAAAATGAGTAAGGATGTCAACGTAAAATAGTTTAATTAGTTATCATTAAGAAGACAAATTCAATTTCTCTTTTGGTAGAAAATTAATTTGGTTTAAATTTATATTTAGAGGTTGAAAATGCAACCATTTTGTAAAAAAAAATCAATCTATTTAGCTTGAAAATTCCACTGAATTTGAGAATTCGTCTTTTTGTTGTGTAAATTGTTTCAATTTGTGAATTACTTTTGAAATTGAAATATTTTCTTTAAAATAACCGATTTCACAACAAATTTTTAACCTTTTTTGAAATCTAATGCATTTTTATAGGATTAAAAAACATTTTTCGACAAAAACCATTAACCTAGACAAAAATTGTTACAAATTCTAAAGCTTGTTGAGCCCATAATGATTTTTGCTTGAAAATACCAATTTTTTTATATAAAAAATCACTGATATATTCAACAATGCTTTAAAAATTATAAATCTTATTCTAATTATATTAATTTTTTAATGAAAATATCTATTTATGATGTAAGACGTTGATGTAACATGAAATTGTTAAAAAAATATGATTTTTTTTCAAAAATCTAATTATTTTTAAATAAGAATTTCCATTTTCAACCAAAAACATTAACACAATCTGAATTTTTTTCAGCTTCCAAATTTTATCATTTAAAAGCAAAAGTAATTGGATTTAAATTTAAACAAAAAATATTTATATAGGTTCTAATATTCTTTCAAACCTAAGAATTTTGTATATAAAATAACAATAATTTCTTATGGAAACAGAAAATGATTCAAAATGGTACATTCTCTTCGAAATTAAGTTATTTTTGTTTAAAATTCTTTAATAAAGCATAATTGTTTCTCAATTCGCATAAGATTTTCTATGCTTTTTCTACATTAATAATTTCTTAATTTATTTAAAATACAAAACAACTTAACGTAATGAAAACCCAATCTGATTTTCGACATCAAAGTTTCCGATACTTTCGAGATATTTGGCAACATTAATTTGTTGTCTAGGAAAATAATTAAGCAACTACATTTCCTCATCTTTCTGTTGCAGTCTTTGAAAACAAAAAAGAATTTGAGTCTCAAGAGTGAGAGAATGTCTGATAGCACGAGCTCGAAACAGGATAGTTTTGATAAACGTTCGAAATCATTTAGTGACATAAGAAACGGAAGTAATACCCAAAATGGTCACAAATCCGAAAATATAGCTAATGGATTCATTGAAGATGATCCCATTATATCTCAGAGTCCCATATTTCAAACCGGTGCTGTAACAATCCTAAAAAGGAAGACAGTTGCTGACGATGATATAAAAATCGACAAAATGGTTTCGATACCCGTAAAAAGACTAAAATTGACGCAACTTCCGAGCAAAGTATCAAACGGCGCTTCCTCTTCACCCAAGCCTTCAGCATCAGCACCATCAAATAATGAAAATCCCTCTCACTCAAATAAAGACCGGGATTCTCCAACTCCTGGATGTTCCTCCTGGTATTCCGAAGTGGAGAAACCAACCCTGGTGATAAAAGAAAGGGAAGTACTCTACGACGATGAGTTTGATTTATTCTCCACTTTCATCCAGACTTGCTTAAAGCGAGACTCCTCAAATGACATGAAACTAATCGTTAAAAAGTTGAAGAGGAAACACGAGAGACTGCATCCCACCTTTCTGAATAGCGATAGCTTCAAGCAATTGTTGATTGACAAACAGCAGATGATTTCCGACAATAAGGGAAAACTGTTTGTGCACATTCAGGATGTGCACGGTGAAATGAAACACGGGGCAAGGAGGAGTCGCTCGTTGGAAAAGAATGCCCGGAAGGATGTCAAGAATCCGGATAAAGAGGGTGTGAAGAATGGCGATGATGGGCATAAGGAGGCGGAGGAGAAGAAGAAGGAAGTGAGTGAATTGGACAGACACGAGGAGAGGAGGAAGCGGAAAAAGATCAAGGACATTCTTAACAGTATAGAGGTCTGCAAAAAGAGGATTAAGCAGCTGGAAGAGGAGGATGTTGATCTGGATGATGATGAAAGTAGTTATTTAATTGTCGACAAGTATAAGCGAAAGTTGATGCAACTTTGGAATGGCTACTGCAAATATTCGGGGGAGAAGGTGGACGCAGGTCGAGCGTATTTACGACCAAAACATATCTCGGCGACTCTCATCACGCCCGTCGATCAAGCTATAATGAGCTTTATTAATTCGAAAATTTCCAAGAGGAATGAACTGATTGCGAAGGGTAGATCGATTGCGGACACGATTATCTTTCCAGATTATTTGGATATTTTGAATTGCATTGGGGCGTGCAATGAGAAATATAATTTGGATTTGACCAAGACGAGTCAGGAGATCAAAGGTACATTTTAGTTTTTTTGTTCTCTCCCTGTTTTGATGTTACTTTTCCTTTTTTCCCTTTTTTGTGTGTGGATTTTTCGTTGAATTTCGACCTGAAGTAATAGAAGCTAATAAGAAGATCCAACTATTTTTTTTATTTTGAAAATTAACTCTTTTTAATTTAAAAGTTTACTATTTTATTTTTTGGATCAGAATTTATCTCTTTTGCTTAAAAGTTATGATGTTTGGTTGGAAGTTTTATTTTTTTGTTTGGTCAAACATTTGACTAATTGGTTAAAAATGTATTTCATTGGTTTTAAGATCAACTATTTTGGTGATTATTCGATTTCTTTCGTAGTTAAAAATTAATTTTCTTAACTGAAGATTTAACTATTCAATTTTTGGTTAAAATATTTGATTACAAATTCACCTATCTTGTTGAAAATTCAAATATTTGGTTGGAAATTCACGTGTTCTCTAAATATTCGTGATTTTTAAAAAAAATCCATCTTGTTTGCAACAAAATCCAACTGCTTTGTTGGAAATTCGTCTTTTTTGGTTGAAAATCCTATTATTTGGATAGAAAATTAAACTATTTGCTTAAAAATAATGTTTTAGTTGAAAAATCATCTTTTTGGTGGAAAAATTTATTTAGTTGATAATTATTTTTTTTGTTAAAAATTTTGTTTGTTTTTTTAGCTGATTTACAAATTCTATTTTTGGGTTTAAAATGTCTCTTTTTTATTTGAAATATAAACTATTTAATTGTAAATTATTTTGTTGTTGAGTATTAAGTATTTGATTTAAAATTTGTCCTTTTGGATTGAAAATTCAAGTGTTTACTAAAAATATCGTATTATTGGCTTAAAAATTAAATTATGTCGTTGAAAATTGATCTTTTGTGTTCAAAATTTAAATATTTGATTGAAAATACCCCTTTGAAGGTTACAATTTGTTAACTATTCTGTTGGAAATTTAATTATTTTGTTGAATATTTCTTGAAAATTCATGTATTCAAAAAAATGCAACTTTATGCAGAAAATTATATTATTTGGGTGGAAAATTAAATTATTTTGTTGGAATTTTTTGATTGTTGAAAATTCAACTGTTTTGTAGAAATTTGACTTTTTTTAATTGAAAATGATGCTTTTGTCGGAAATTCTTCTTTTTGATTGAAATATAAACAATTTTTCGCATTTGTTTACATTTTGCGTTGAGAATTAATCTTTTTTTATTAACTATTTTGTTGAAAATTATTTTTTTGTCCGATTGAACTATTACATTTTTTTAAATAAAAATTTATATTTTTATTTTTCAAATTCAACTATTAAGTTAAAAATTCAATTAAAACAAAAATTCTGACAATTCCACTGGTTTCCACAAAATTTGTATTTTTGAATTGAAAATTCAATACTTGGGTTAAGTACAACTGCTTGGCTAAAAGTTATATTTCTGTTTTAAATATTCATTTTGTTGGTTGAAGATTTAACAGTTTTTTTTTTTAAATTGTCATTTTTACTGAAAATTGATCATTTCTAGTTGAAAGTTCAACTGTTTGGTTAAAAACTCATCATGGATTTTTCTTAATTCTTTTTTTGTAGGAAATCGTATTATTTGTGTTTGAAAATTAAACTAATTGCCTACATTTTGAACTCCAGTGTTAAAATTTTTTGTTAAAAATTCATTTGATCGATTCCAGATTTTAGTATTTTGTTAAAAATTAGTTTTTTTTAAATTGAAAATTCATTTTATTAGCTATAAATTCGAATATTCTGGGGTTGGCTTGAAAATTATCGTGTTTAGTTGAAAATTCGACTACTAGGTTGAATTTTGAAATATTAAAAAAAAGTATTTTATTGGTTGAAGATTTAATTATTTTTTGAAAATTCGTTTTTATTTTGTTTAAAAATTAATTATTTTACCATAAACTATATTTTTTATTTGAAAATTCAATTATTTGCGTAAAAATTTTAATATTTTGTTGAATATTTAATTATTTTGTTGAAAAAATATCTGGTTTAAAGGTCAATTATTGCAGTTAGACCTTTTTGGTTTGCAAGTCATCTATTCCAGTTGGAGATTCATCATTGAAGTTAAAGATTTATGCATTGAACTGAATCTTTTTTGGATCAGCATAATACGATTTGGTTTAAAATTGATATTTTTCTGGTAGAAAATTACTCTTACCATTTTAAAATTTAAGTGTTCCAGTTAAATATTCTTTATTTTCGTTGAAAATTGATCTTTATGATTGATAATAAAACTACATGGTTGAAAGTAAAACTTTTTTTTATTTAAAATGCATCTTTTTGGATTGAAATTAATCTATTCTAAGTTGATGATTTATCATTTTAGTTAAAAATTCATCACTTGGGTTGTAAATTCGATTTTTTGTGTGACAAATTAATTTTTCCTAACTAAAAATTTCTTTATTGTATTTTTGGATGATTGCTGATCAGTTTTTAATTCGAAATTCAACTATTTGGATGAAAATTAATATTTTAAGTAGAAAATATAACTTTTTGGTTAAAAATTCATCTATCTTGTTAAAAATGCAAAATTTCTACTTGAAAAGCTAGGAATTTGAAGCGGTTTAAATAGAATTTAATATAGAAATAGAAATAAAAATTTGTTTGACAATTCAACTATTCTGGGTTTGGCATGAAAATTATAGTTTTTACTTAAGAATTTTGCTATTTGGTTAAAAACTTTATTCTATTGGTTGAAGATTTAACTATTTTTTTAAAACTCGTTTTTATTTTGCTTGAAAATTAATTCTTTTAACTGAAAATTCAACTATTACAATTTTTATTCAGAAAATATATTTTTTAGTGGAAAATTCAATGTTTCTATTAAAAATACTTTTTTGTCGAAAATTCAACTCTTTTGTTGAAAACTCTTTCTTTTGGATTGAAGATTCATATTTTCTATAGAAAAGTTCTTAGTTTAAGTTTCAACTATTTCGTTAAAAAGGCAATTGTTCTTAATCTTTTTTGTATAAAAATTCGATCATTTTTTATTTCAAATCAAATATAGATTTGGGCAGATTTCGAACAAAAAATTGCGAAGCTTTTTAAGAATTTTGAAAGTATTTTGAAGAAATTTTTCGGTTATGTAGGATTTGAAAAAAAAATTCAGGAAACTCGAATTGAAATAAAATTTTGAAGCATTTTAAGGATATTTAAAAGTATTTAAAATTAAAATAGCTCTTAATTTAAGGTGTGTTCAGTTTATAAAAGAATGTAATCATTCAATTTTTAATGTTTCTAGCTTAAAATGATATAATTTTGAAAATTTTCAAATGTGTTGATCGATTCTTTATTTCAGAGTTTTGAAAATGATAACTTGGATTTATGTTTTTGGAACCGAATGCATTTAATTTTTAAATTGTTTTGTTGAAAAGTGCTAAAAAGCTCCCATTGTACACGTGTAAATTATTGACCATTTGAATGCAAAATTTTTGAATGAAAACAACTCTTAAAATCCAGTTTTAAAGACCTAAACAATTAAAAATTAGCCGCGTTTAAAATATAAAAGTTGGGATAAAAAACATTTTTAGTTTATCAACTGTAAATATAAATTAATTAATGATTTTTAAAATTAAATATGTACTATAATATTTAGAAAATTAATAATCGATTTTACAAGACTATTCGGAATTAGTTCAAAATTTTAGAATGTCCAGATTTTAATGTTAAAATTTAAACTTATTCAATTGGAAAGTCTTATTAGTTAAACCAATGTAAACACCCTATTGGAAATTTATAAGCCATTTTTAATTTTTAATTTACTTCCAAATGATATATTTATAATTAAAAACTTTTATTAAATTTAAAATATACTTTCAGTCTAAAATATTCCATTTTTATACGTTTCTCTGTGCTTATACCATGTAATTTGAAATTTTTCAATTAAGAAAAAGAACAGTTACAAATTAAAATTATATTATTTACAAATTATAAACTAAACAAAAGACTAAACTTCGAACATTACAATTTTAATTGTTTTATTTAATCAAATTTAATTTCTAAGTCAAATTGTTGAATTTTGATGTATAAATAACAATATTGAATACCTATTATTCTTAGAAAAAATTCGTTTTGGCAGATTTCGAACAAAAAATTTAGAAGCGTTCTAAGAATTTTGACAGGTTTCAGAGAAATAAAAAAATTCCTAGGAAATTAAAAATTATTTTTTTATTTTAATATAATATTGAAAAAGATTAATAACGGTTAAAAATTTTTTTTAATGAATGTGGATGATTTTAGCAGAATTACAAAAAAATTAATTTCAAAAAATGTAAAAAAGCATGTAGATGTTTCAAGATTTTAAAATAAAATTTCGAATCATTTAAAGGATTTTCAAACTATTTTAAATAAAAATAATTTAACTTTTAATTTGAACATTGAATTTTCACTTTTTTACTGAACTGGAATTTATCCAGAATAAAAATAATTCTGATCTGGAAGCGGAAATTTTCAAATATAAAAAATTCCGAGCTAGCATTGGAAATTTTCGAAAAGGAACAAAATTTTGAATTGGAAGAGGGAATTTTTCTTCGAACAGGGAATTTTAAAATTTAAATAAATTCCGAGCTGAAACAGGGAATTTTTTTCAAAGAGTGTATTCTAATTCTAAGTTGAATTGGGATATTTTTGAAGAAAATTAAAATTATTAATTGGAACAGGGAATTTTAAAGAAAAATTCTAATTCTTAATTGAAACGGAGGATTTTCAATTTTTACCAATTTTGAGTTAGAACCTGAATTTATCCAGAAGAATAATAATTCTGAATGGAAAATTGAATTTTTTAAACAGAATTAAAATTTTGAGTTAAAACGAGGTATTTTTTAACCAAATTTAAATTACGAAAGAAACAGGGGTTTTTAGAAAGATGCTAATTCTTAGTTAAAAAGGAGAATTTTCTGAAAAAATAAAAATTCTGGATTAAAACATGGAATTTTGAATTTTTAACCAATTTTGAGTTGGAATTGGAATTTATCCAGGAGAATAACAATTCTCAATAGAAAATTTAATTTTCCAAATAAAATTATTATTCTGTGCTTGAAGCGAGGCATTTTCGAGAAAAAATTTAAATTACGAATTGGAACAGGGAATTTTACAAAAAGAATCTAATTCTTGCAATGGATTGAAATGGAGAATTTTCCAAAAGAATTAAAATTCTGGATTTGAATAGGGATCTTTCTGTAAAGAACTGAATTTTCGGACTTAAACAGAGAAATTTTCATTTTTCATCCAATTCTGAGCTGGAATTAAAATTTAAAATTGCTTAAAATGTTATAATTTTAAATATTTCTAAATTCATTGAATGATTCTTCCATTCAGACAATTGAAAATGATAACGTGGACTTATATTTTTTTAACTGAATCTGAATTTTTGAACTCTACAATTTATGAAAGTTTAAAACTTTTAATTTGCCAGTTTAACTACATTTATTTTTAAATGTTTAAAAGTTGTTAGAAATGTTTATAACCATACCTAGAAAACCTGGAAAACCTGCAATTGTTATGCATTTTTTTTTTAAGCCAGGGAATTTTTTCAAGAGCGTAGTTAAATTGTTTTTTAATTGCAATATTAACTGGAATAACACGCTCTTTTGTTTGAAATAATTTTTTACTGAAAGTTCAGTTTATTAAGTTTATTCCAAGTGTAACTTGAACTATTTTATTGAAAATTTGTTTCTTGTTTTTTTTTGTTATTAAAAATTAATTTTGCCTATTTAAAATATAACTATTTAATATTTGGTTGGAAAATTATTTTTGGTTGAGAATCTTGACCTTTTGGTATAAATCAATCTTCTGTCGCTATGGTTGAAAATTAATTTTTTAGCTGAAAAAATTAACTATTCAAATTTTATTCGACAATTTATCTTTTTAATTTAAAATTCATGTATTTTCAATAAAATTCGTATTCGTTGATAGAAACGAATCTTCTATTTTAATTTTTGTTTGAAAATGGATCGTTTTTTGTTTGAAATTGAACTATTTTGTTGAAAATTTGTTTTATTTGTATTTGATAATGCAAATATTTTTTGGAACATTCATATATTTCTAATTTTGACTTGAATTTTTTTGTCTACGTGGTCTAAAATGGTAGGAAATTCATCGTTTTGGTTGAAAATAAAACTATGTGTTCAAAATTAAAATCTGTTCTAAAAAAATAAACTTTTTTTGCTAAAAATTCATGTATTTAATTTAAAAATCGTCTTTCTTGATAGACAATTAATTTTCTTTTTTCAAAAATTGATCGTCTTGCTTAAAAATCCATTTTTTTTGCTTAAAAATTCAAGAATTGCAATTAACTATTGATCATTTTAGTAATTAATTCATCGTTTTAGTTGAAAGTAAAACTATTTGTTTAAAGGTTAAATCGAATTTGTTTAAAAAATAAATCTTGTTTTTTTTTTGGTAAAAATAATTTTTTTAAATTAATATTTAACTATTCCATTTTTGGTTGAAAAGTGATATTTTTTAGTTCAAAATTCAGCTATTTGTTTGAAAATTGATCTT
>JAWWLR010000165.1:23432389-23447325 GCA_035041075.1 Acraspis erinacei | reverse complement strand
TTTAGTTGAAAATTCACTTTAAATATTCCCCTTTTCTGTGGAAAATTTACCTTTTTTGATAGAAATGTAATCTTTTTCGTTAAAAAATGTTCTGTTTTGTAGAAAATTTAAATATTAATAATTCATTTCTTTGATTGAAAAAATATTTAGTTAAAAATTCATTTTTAATAGAAAATTCATCGTTTGGATTGAAAATCCGAGTATTTGTTCAAAATTCATATTTTTTGTTGAACCTTCATCACTCTAATTAGACATTAATTTATTTGACTGAAAATTCGTTTCTCCTTATTTAAAAATTAATTTTTTAACTGAAGGTGTAACTATTCTATTTTGTCTTGAAAATGTATATTTTTAGTTGCAAAAAAATTTTCTGAAAACTCAGTTATGTTGTTGTTTAAATATTACCTTTATAAGTGCATATTGAACAATATTCTAGTTTTGTTTATAAGTTTATCTTTTTTAGTTCAAAATTTTTATATTTGATTGAAACTGATCTTTTTTGGTAGAAAATTTATCTTTTGTGTTTCAAATTAAATTATTTGGTTCGTAATTCATTTTTTGGTTAAAAATTGATTGTTTTAACTACAAATTAGAGGTATGGTTGGTTTTATACCTAGAAGAATTTAGAAATTCGGATATTGTAACAACCCTGTTTAATGCGAATAATATGATTTCTATAACTTTGCCTTCTTTTAACATTTAAATTAAGCGCCCTTTCCAATTTGAAGCGATTCATTTTTCAAAGTAATGTAATAATAAAAAATAACAATATCAAAATTTCTAAATTCTTCTACCTATGTTAATGCAAACAAATTTCGCTTCTAAATATATTTTAAATACTGTTTAGTTCTGGTTTCAAGTAAAAAAAAAAATAAATTTTCAAACAAAATAGTATTTTTTTCATCCAAAAAAATTATTTTTTACATCAAAATTAGAAGCGTTAAATGTTCAGTTAAAACACTCAATTTTTGAAACCTAAAAGTTGAATTTTCTACCAAAAAGATACGTTTTCAATAAAATATATACATTTTCAACTAATAATATAAATTTCTAAGCAAAAATTGAATAGTTACATCTTCTGTTAAACCAAAGAAGTGAATTCTTAAAGAAAAATTGTGTACTCAAATTTTCTACAAAACAGATATTTTTTTAACGAAAAAGATTACATTTCTATCAAAAAAGTGAATTTTAAAACAAAAAATGGAATAGTTAAAGTGAATTTTCAACTAAAAAGGTAAATTTTCTACAAAAATAAATTATTTAAATTCTCAATGCGTAAAAAAAATGTTCCCAAAGAAATACACGAGTTTTCAGCAAACCTAATTAATTTCCAACTAAAAATATAAATTTCCAAGCAAAAATGGAATTGTTACATCTTCAGTTAAAAAAATAATAATTTTCAAATAAAAGGAAACGAAGTTTCAACAAAAGAGATTAATTTTTAATCACAATGAGGAATTTTCAACAAAAATATGAATTTTTTAATAACTAGTGGAATTTTCAACACAAAAGATGAATTTTCTACCGTAAATAAAACAAATTTTCTACTAATTAATATTTTTTTCGATCAAAGAAATGAATTCTTTACAGAAAACAGATAACTTACATTTTCGACAAAAAATAAAATAGTTCAATTGTCAGTTACTAAAGTAAATTTTCAATAAAAAAAGAGGTTTCAGCAAAATTAATTAATTTTCAACTAAAAAGAAAGGAATTTTAAACTATTGAAATTAATTTTTAATCATAATGATGAATTTTCAACAAGAAATATGAGTTTTTCACCAGATAGTTCGATAGTTTTTAAAATAATTGAAGTGCAGTCTTGAAGATTTAAACAATTGAAAATTTAAAGCTTAAAAATGAATTTTTTACCAAATATAGAAGAACTAAATCTTCAGTTAAAACAATCAAGTTTCAAACAAACAAAATTAATTATCAAGATAATAATTCAATTTTAAACACAAGAGTTGAATTTTCTACCATACCTGATACGGTTTCAATAAAATATATAAATTCTAAACTAAAAATGATAAATTTACAAACACAGAGTATGAGAGTTAAATTTTCAGTTAGTAAATAAATTTTTAACAAAAAAAAAAAATTTTCCACTAGAATTAATTAATTTTCAACTAAAAATATAAATTTCCAAGCGAAAATGGAATAGTTGCATCTTATGTTAAAAAATAAGAATTTTTAAATAAAAATAAACGAATTTTCAACCAAGGAAATTAATTTTTAATTGCAATGGTGAAATTTCAACAAAAAATATGAATTTTTTATCAAATAGTGGAATTTTCAACCCAAAAGATGAATTTTCTACCATAATAAAAACAAATTTTCTACTAAATAATTTGCTGTTTCAATCAAAGTTAAATTTTCACCTAAAACCGATAAGATTTCAACTAAAAATAGAATAGTTAAATTTTCAGTAAGAAATCATTTTTAATAAAATTAAAGCCAATTTTAAACGAAATAATATAATTTTCAAATAAGATGAATAACTTTCTATCGAAAAAGGTGAATTTTCGACAAAAAATCAAACAGTTACATTTTCAGTTAAAAAATTAATTTTAAATAAGAAAAAACTAATTGTCAACGAAAATAATAATTTTTCAACATTTAGGATTAATTCTCTACAAAAATAGATGCATTTTTAACAAAGTACATGCATTTTCAACCAAATATTTGGATTTTTGAAGGAATTTTCAAACAAAAAGATCAATTACTCACCAAGAAGATTAAATATGGTATTCTCCCATTAAATTCAATTTTTCAATAAAATACGGGAATTTTAAACCAAATATTTGAATTTTCATCTTATTCTCTTAAAACAATTAATTGTCAAATAGAAAATATATTTTTCAACTAAATAATTAAATTTTTAACAAAAGAAAATAGTTGAATTTTCAACCAAGAAAGGTAAATTTTTTACGAGAAACGTGATATTTGATTAATTTGATTTAATTGTTTGAATTAAAAAAATAATTTTTTTTAATTTTCAATCAAATAGTTGCGATTTTTAGCCACAAAAATCAAATTAATTTCAATTTTAATTTATCGAAAATTCCCTAACTTTGTCAGGCTTTCCCTGACATATTCCCTAAATATTATATATATATACATTTTTCAAAAATAAATGCTTTACATTTTTTTAAATGCTTTATAAATGCTGAGCATATTATCGAGAGCATTTGTTTAACATAAATTCTTAGGCAATTCAGAACTCTACATATTATCTTATTTCATGGACCGACTTTCTTTTTTTTATTATGAGTATAAGTTTTTTTTTTCACACCACGGTAGCACCTCGAACTTCCGGTCGTAATCAAGTTTTAAAAACAATAAAGTAAGGTTATTAATTTCATAGGTCGATTCAGTTATTGAAAATGCATGGTTTTCATTTGAATAATATGCAAAATTGGACTATCTGAAGAAAGAAAGAAATTATTTTGTGAGTAGAATTTCGAAAAAAATACTTTTCATATCTTAGTTAAAGAGTTTACTGAAATTACTCTTTTTTTCGAATTTTGCGATTTTTTCCCCAAAATGGTTCTATTCCATTAGGTTAATTATTTTAATTTTTCTATTGTTTTTTTCTTCCAAATTATCCAGCGTACACGTTGATAAATTAATTTAAAAAAATTTAATATAAAATTAAATAACCTCCTTTTATTTGTTATGACAGAAGTCTAGCGGTGGAAAAAGGTTGTGTTTTGTTTTTAAATTAAAAGAATTTTAACGATCGAGGCACCGTTGTGGATCAAATGAGAAGTTGTACCTTTCAAAATATTGAAAATAAAGTCAAGTCCACGAAATAAGGTACACATTTTTTGATAGATAATTCTATTTTGCTTCTATTTCGAAAAATAAAAAAAATATTTTTAAACTTCATCGGTAATTTTTTTTTAACTGAACAGTTAAATTTTTTAATTAAAAAATATAAATTTTGAACAGAAAATTGAGTAGTTAAATTTTCTCTTAAAATAAGATTAACAATTTTCAATAAAAAGTAAACGAATTTGTTATAAAAGAGTTGAATTTTTTTATTAAATTGTTGAATTTTCAAACTGAACAAACTAATTTTCACCAAAAAAATGTATAAATTGATATTGAAATCAGTAAAGATTTTAAATTAAAAAAAAATTTCTAGTTGACAATTCATCTTTTTGGTTGGTAATTCCTCGTTTTTATTTTAAAATTAAACTATTTAGCTGTAAATTACTTTTTTGGTTGAGTATCAAATATTTGATTGAAAATTAATCTTTTTTGTTTAAAATTTAAATACTTGGTTGAAAATACATCTTTGTAGGTTCAAGTTTCAACTATTCTGTTGAATATTCAATTATTTTTCCGTTGAAAATTCAACTGTTTTCTAGAAAAGTAGTATTTTTTGCATAAAGATTAAACAATTTGATAGAAAATTCAAATTTTTTGTTAAAAAATAACTTTTTGATTGAAAATTCTTATTTTTGGGTTGAAAATTCAACTATTTTGTAGAAAATACCTCTTTTTGACTTAAAATCCCAACAGTTTGGTGGAAAATTCAACTATTTGGTTGAATTTTCAACTGTTCGGTTAAAAATTTATTTTGTTGCAAATTTTCATTTTCTGATTAAAAATTCAATTGTTTGGTTAAAAGTAAATTTGTTTGGTTGAATATTCATATTTTTCATTTGATATTCAAATTTTTTGTAGAAATGTAGTATTTTTGGTTTTCAAATTAAACAGTTTTGTAGAAACTTCAGCTTTTTTATTGAGAATTCATATTTTTATGTTGAAAATTCAACTATTTTGTAGAAAATGTCTCTTTTTGCCTTAAAATTTCAACACTTTCATAGAAAATTCAATTTTTTTAAAATTGAACTGTTGGATAAATATCACATTTTTTGTTGAAGATTTATTTATTTAGTAGAAAATGTCTCTTTTCAGCTTAAAATATCAACAGTTTGTTAGGAAATACAATTATTTGGTTGAAAATTCAACTTTTTGTAGAATTTTTTGTTAAAAACTAAATATTTTGATTGAAAATTCATATTTTTGGATTGAAAATTCAAATATTTTGTAGAAAATGTCTCTTTTTGGCCTAAGATTTCAACAATTTTATAGAAACTTTAACTATTTTGTTAAAAAATATTTTTCTCTAACTAATAATTTTGGGTTGAAAATTCAACTATTTTTTTTATAGAAAATTGGTCTTTTTAACTTGAAACTTCAACAATTTGGTTATATTTTTGTTTGAAAATTAACTTTTTTTTTAAATTCATATTTTCGGGTATAAAAATCAAATGATTTCTAACAAAAATTGATTATATTTTCATCTTTTCATCTGTTTTGGTGGAGTAGTAATTTGTTCATTTGTTGGAGATTTATATTTCTTGGTTGAGAATTAACTTCTTTCTTGAAATTCATCTTTTCGGGCTTAGAAGTCAAATGTTTAAAAAAAAATTTCGACTTTATTTGATTGGATTTACATTGCACTTTTGGTATAAAATTCAATTATTTGATTGAAAATTTAACTGTTTTGAAGAAAAGTAGTTTTTTTTTGTTTGAAAATTAAACAATTATATAGAAACTTCAAATTTTTTGTTAAAAACTAATTGTTTTGTTGAAAATTCATATTTTTGGGTTGAAAATTCAATTATTTAGTAGAAAATGCCACTTTTTGGCTTCAGATCCCAACAGTTTGGTAGAAAATTCAACTATTTTTGTTTTAAATTCTACTTTTGGGTAAAAATGAATTTTTTATTGAAAATTCATATTGCATGGTTAAAAATTGAACTGATTTTTAAAAATTCGTCTTTTTGTGTTAAAAGTTCAACAACTTTATAGAAACTTAAATTATTTTGTTGAAAGTAAATTTTTTATTTTAATTCATATTTTGAAATTGAAAATTCAACTATTTGGTAGAAAATTCAAATGTTTTGTATAAATGGAGCCTTTTTAGTTAGGAAATTAAACAGTTTTATAAAAACTTCAACTTTTTTATTTAGAATTCATATTTTTTTGTTTGAAAATTTAATTCGTTTGTAGAAAATGTATCTTTTTGGCTTAAAATGTCAACAATTTTATAGAAAATTCAAGAATCATTTTTTTAAATTTAACTTTTGGGTAAAAATTAAATTTTCCTTGAAAATTTATATTTTCTGAATAAAAATTCAACTTTTTTTAACAATGTCGTTTTTATGTGTCAAAAGTGCAAAAATATTATAGAAACTTGAACTATTTTGTTAAAAATCATTGCTTTTTTAAATTCATATTTTGGTATTGAAAATTCAACTCTTTTGTAGAAAATTTGTCTTTTTAACTTGAAAGTTCAACAATTTGGTTAAATTTGTTTTTTTATTCACATTTTCAGATTAAAAATCCAACTGTTTTGTAGAAAATATCTGTTATTGATTAAAAATTTCAACGGTTTGATAGAAAATTCAACTGTTTTGTAGAAAATGTCTCTCTTTGGCTTAAAATTTCAACAGTTTGATAGAAAATTCAACTATTTGGTAGAAAATTCAACTGTTCGGTTAAAAATTAATTTTTTTGTTGAAAATTCATATCTTCTGATTAAAAATTCAACTGTTTTTTAACAAAGCCATTTTTGATTTAAAAGTTCATCAATGTTATAGAAACTTTAAATATTTAGTTGAAAATTAATTTTTTATTCACATTTTGAGATTAAAAATTCAACTGTTTTGTAGAAAATATCTGTTATTGGTTAAAAATTTCCACGGTTTGATAAAAAATTCAACTATTTGTTAGAAAATTCAACTGTTTGGTTGGAAATTAAATTTTTTAGAGAATTAATTTGTTTATTTCTTGGAGATTCAACTGTTTAAAAATGACCTTTTTGTTGAAAATTGATATTTTTCAGTTGATAATTCAAATTTTTTGTAGAAATGTAGTCTTTTAGGTTCGGAAATTAAACAGTTTTGTAGAAACTTCAAATTGTTGGTTAAAAATTAACTTTTTAAATTAAAATTCATATTTTTACGCTGAAAATTCAACTATTTTGTAGAAAATGCCTCTTTTTGGCTTAAAATTTCAACAGTTTGGTAGAAAGTAAAATTATTTGATTGGAAATTCAACTGTTCTGTTGAAAAGTAGTGTTTATGGTTTGAAAATTAAACAATTTTATAGAAACCTCAAATTTGTTGTTAAAAACTAACTTTTTTATTAACAGTTCATATTTTTGGGTTGAAAATTCAACTATTTTGCAGAAAATGTCTCCTTTTGGCTTATAATTTCTACAGTTTGATAGAAAGTTCAACTATTTGGTAGAAAATTCAACTGTTCGGTTCAAAATTAATTTTTTTGTTGAAAATTTATATTTTCTGATTAAAAATTCAACTGTTTTTTTTAACAAAGTCGTATTTTTGTTTTAAAAGTTCATCAATGTTATAAAAACTTTAAACATTTAGTTGAAAATTAATTTTTTTATTCACATTTTGGGGTTAAAAATTCTACTGTTTTGTAGAAAAGTAGTGTTTTCTATTTGAAAATTAAACAATTTTATAGAAACTTCAAATTTGTTATTAAAAACTAACTTTTTATTGAAAATTCATATTTTTTGGGTTCCAAATTCAACTATTTTGGAGAAAATGTCTCCTTTTGGCTTAAATTTCAACGGTTTGATAGAAAATTCAACTGTTTGTTTAGAAATTAAATTTTTTAGAGAATTAATTTGTTTATTTGTTGGAGATTCATATTTCTTGGTTAAAAATTAACTTCTCTCTTGAAGATCATCTTTTCGGACTTAAAAGTCAATTGTTTGATTGAAAATTCAACTGTTTAAAAATGATCTTTTTTGTTGAAAATTGATATTTTTCAGTTGACAATTCAAATTTTTTGTAGAAATGTAGTCTTTTCGGTTTGGAAAATAAACAGTTTTGTAGAAACTTCAAATTTTTGGTTAAAAACTAACTTTTTAATTTAAAATTCATATTTTTACGCTGAAAATTCAACTATTTTGTACAAAATGCCTCTTTTTGGCTTAAAATTTCAACAGTTTGGTAGAAAGTAAAATTATTTGATTGGAAATTCAACTATTCTGTATAAAAGTAGTGTTTGCGATTTGAAAATTAACCAATTTTATAGAAACTTCAAATTTGTTGTTAAAAACTAAGTTTTTTATTGAAAATTCATATTTTTGGGTTGAAAAGTCAACTATTTTGCAGAAAATGTCTTCTTTTGGCTTAAAATTTCAACAGTTTGGTGGAAAACTCAACTATTTAATAGAAAATTCAACTGTTTTGTTAAAAATTAAATTTTTTATAGAATTAATTTGTTTATTTGTAGGAGATTCATATTTCTTGGTTGAGGCTTAACTTCTCTCTTGAAATTCATATTTTCGGGCATAAAAGTCAATTATTTGGTTGAAAATTCAACTGATTAAAAATGAGCTTTTTTGTTGAAAATTGATATTTTTCAGGTGATAATTCAAATTTCTAGTAGAAATGTAGTCTTTTTGGTTTGGAAATTAAACAGTTTTAAAGAAACTTCAAATTTTTGATTAAAAACTAACTGTTTTATTTAAAATTAATATTTTTATGCTGAAAACTCAACCATTTTGTAGAAAATGCCCCTTTTTGGCTTAAAATTTCAACAGTTTGGTAGAAAGTACAATTATTTGATTGGAAATTCAACTTTTTTGTAGAAAAGTAGTGTTATCTGTTTGAAAATTAAACAATTTTATAGAAACTTCAAATTTGTTGTTAAAAACTAACTTTTTTTTATTGAAAATGCATATTTTTAGGTTGAAAATTCAACTATTTTGCAGAAAATGTCTCATTTTGGCTTAAAATTTCAACAGTTTGATAGAAAATTCAACAATTTGGTATACAATTCAACTGTTCGGTTAAAAATTAATTTTTTTGTTGAAAATTTATAGTTTCTGATTAAAAATTCAACTGCTTTTTTAACAAAGTCGTATTTTTGTTTTACAAGTTAATCAATGTTATAGAAACTTTAAATATTTAGTTGAAAATTAATTTTTTTATTCACGTTTTGGTGTTAAAAATTCAACTGTTTTGTAGAAAAGTAGTGTTTTCTATTTGAAAATTAAACAATTTTATAGAAACTTCAAATTTGTTGTTAAAAACTAACTTTTTTTATTAAAAATTCATATTTTTGGGTTGAAAATTCAACTATTTTGTATAAAATGTCTTCTTTTGGCTTAAAATTTCAACAGTTTGATAGAAAATTCAAATATTTAGTTAAAAATTAAATTTTGTAAAGAATTCATTTGTTTGTTTATTTGAGATTCATATTTCTTGATTGAGAACTAACTTCTCTCTTGAAATTCATCTTTTCGTGCTTAAAAGTCAAATGTTTGGTAGAAAATTCAATTATTTCGATGTAAAAGCAATATATTTCGGATTGATAAACCAGAAGAATATGGCACCTGCATTCCATTTTATTGAAAAGAATTTATTCGCCTATTTTCGTGAAAAGACCGCGAAGTCTCTGGATTTACAAATCCTTCCTTTCACTTCAGTTAAGGACTTTTCATCGGGAGACATGGACGTGATCGAAGTTGACGAGGAATCATCCTCAAGTTCGAAAAAGCAGCCTCTCTTGCGTCTTCGCTCTTTCGCCAAGCCCCCGACATCCTGGGACGATTCTCTTCAGCCTGAAGGTTCTCCAAACATCAAAAGTTCTCCAAACACCAAGAGCTCTCCAAACATCAAAAGCTCCCCAATCATCAAAGGTTCCCCAATCATCAAAGGTGTCCCAGTGACGAAAGCTTCCAAGTTTGCGACCTCGACACCAAAGCCTCTCGAATCCAAAGTCAATAAAGTGTCCGCGGGACCGACCTTTGTCGATCTCACCGATATCTCGGACACCCTCAAGCCCGGAATCCGAAGAGTCACAGACGCCGGCTACGTTTCCGCTCTGAAAGGCAAGTTCAAAACTGTCGTGGTTCCCTCGAACTTCAAGGGCAAGCAGATCATCAGCGTGAAAAATATAACAAACAACTACAACGTCGTCAATGCTCCCGGAACTTCGGCAACGAAATCGGCCTCGAAAACCACCATCCGTCTTCCTGGTCAAAGTACCGCGCACATGAATCATCTCCGGAAGCCGGGGCAAATGCGAGTGCACAAAGTGCCCGAGGATGTGCAGAGAAAGTTCATGGAGAAAAATGCCTTCAAGAGTGGACAGATTGTGCCGAAGCCGGGCACCAGGCCAGTCTATTATCAGCCAACATCAAATCCGAATGTCTTCACGAATCCGGAAGGACAGGCGGTTCGACTGAAGACCATTGTTCCGAATCCGGAAGCGAAAATAATGAAAGTTTTGAGTCTGAATGAGGCGAGGAAGGTGTCAATCACGCCTCTGCAGAAGCATCGGGTCAGTAAAGTGTTGATGAGTCCGAAAGGTGGCGGCCAGTCGAGTAATTCGCTGAGTCCGAAGAAGATTCAGATTGGTGCGAGGATTGACCATCAGTATTCGAAGAAGATTGTGAACAATGTCGTTCGAATTATGAAGCCGACGCCGGCTCCGGGTGAGCAAACCTATCACAGTACACTCACCGATCGACAATTTAATTAATAAAATTGATGAGAGGGATAGATAGCAATTTTAAATTGTGGCAAATTAGCGTGTGCTTTTGTGGACTTTGAAAACACGAGAAATGGAACTGTGATTGATTATGGTGAGTCGTTTCGTTAGAATATGAACTCCTTTGAAATTTAGATAAGAAATAACTGATTAAATTATGGAAAGGGAAAGTGATATTTTGTATACATAGGAGTTTAAGTTAGTTTGATGAATTTATTAATTATGTGGATATCATTATTATAAAGATAGAATTATATAATATAATTTTTGAAAATGGTTTCCTAGATGTTCTCTGATTTAATTTCTATTCGTGAAATAGGCACTGGCCTCACAGACTGGTTCCTAAATCTCCTATTGTACCTTAGTAACTTTTATTAATTTCACTTTTCTTTTAATAAATTTTAAATGCACAATTTTCTTTGGTTCAGAATTTATCTCTTGGTTCAAAAATTAATTTTTGGTGCTGTGTTGACTGTTTCGTTGAGAATTTAACTATCTTTTTAAAAAGTCATATTTTCTGGTTTAAAATTCAACTACTTGGGTGAAAATTCAAAGTACTTTTCAATAAATTCACGTTTTTGGTTGAAGATTCATCTTTTTGGTTGAAATTTAACGATGTTATTGAAAATTAAGTTTTTTTTTTGAAAATTCAACAATTTGGTAGAACGTTTATCTTTTGGAATAGAAAATTCGTCCTTCTGGACTCATCTCTTTGTTAAAAATTTAATGATTTTGTTAGAAATTTAACTGTTCTGTAAAAAAGTAGTCTTTTTGGTTTGAAAATTTTATAAAAACTCCAAATTTTTGGTTAAAAACGAACTTTTTTTACTTGAAAATTCATATTTTTAGGTTGGAAATTGAACTATTTAGTAGAAAATGCCTCTTTTGGCTTAATGTTTCAACAGTTTCGTAGAATATTTAACTCTTCGGTTAAAAATTAACTTTTTTGGTTGAAACTTCACATTTTTCGGTTGAAAATTCAACTGTTTTGTAGAAAAGTAGTATTTTTGGTTTGAAAATGAAACATTTTTTATAAAAACATCAACTTTTTTATCGAAAATTCATATTTTTGTGCTGAAAATTCAACGATTTGGTATAAAATGCTTCTTTTTGGCTTAAAATTTTCTTAAAATTTAAACAGTTTCGTAGGAAATTTAACTGCTTAGTTAAAAATGAATTTTTTTGTTGAAAATTCAACAATTTGATTAAACATTTATCTTTTTGAATAGAAAATTCGTCCTTTTGGATTGAAGATTCATCTCTTCAAAAGTTCACTTTTATGTTTTTGGTTAAGAATTCATCTCTTTGTTAAAAATTGAATTGTTTTGTTAAAAATTTAACAATTTTTAGCTAAAAATGTATCTTTTCTTGTTAACAATTTAACTGCTTTGTAGAAATGTGGTCTTTTTGGTTTGAAAATTAAAAAATTTTATAGAAACTTCAAATTTTTCTTAAAAGTTAACTTTTTTAATTAAAAATTCATATTTTCAGGTTGAAAATTGAACTATTTATTAGAAAATGCCTCTTTTTGGCTTAATATTTCAACAGTTTCGTAGAATATTCAATTGTATGGTTAAAAATAAACTTTTTTGTTGAAAATTTATATGTTTCGTTTGAAAATTGAACTTTTTTGTTGAAAAGTAGTATTTTTGGTTTGAAAATAAAACATTTTTTATATAGACAACAACTTTTTTTAAAAACTTTTTTATCGTGAATTCATGTTTTTGTCTTGAAAATTCAACTAGTTTGTATAAAATGCTTCTCTTTTACTTAAAATTTCAACAGTTTCGTAGAAAATTTAACTGTATGGCTGAAAATTAATTTTTTTTTGAAAATTCACATTTTTCGGTTGAAAATTAATTTGTTTTGTAGAAAATTCCTCTTTTTGGCTTAAAATTTCAACAGATGGTTCAAACATTAGTTTTGGTGCCGATGAAATTTTTTTTTTTTAAAGTATCTCTTTTTATCAAAAATTCGACTGTTTCGTTGAAAAATCGTTTTTTGTTTTGAAACTTCGTCCTTTTGGATTAAAAATTCATCTCTTCAGAAGTTCACTTTTATATTTTTGGTTAAGAATTCATCTCTTTGTTAAAAATGTAACTGTTCTGTGAAAACGTAGTCTTTTTGGTTTGCAAATTCAAAAATTTTATAGAAACTCCAAATTTTTGGTTAAAAATGAATTTTTTTATAAAAAATTCATTTTTAATTTTTCGTTTGAAAATTAAACTGTTTTGTAGAAAAGTAGTATTTTTTGTTTGAAAATGAAACATTTTTAATAAAGACGATCAAATTTTTTGCTAAAAAAAAAAACTTTTTTATCGAGAATTCATATTTTGGTGTTGAAAATTCAACTATTTTGTATAAAATGCTTCTTTTTTACTTAAAATTTCATCAACTCTTCAAAAGTTCACTTTTATATTTTGGGTTAAGAATTCATCTCTTTGTTAAAAATTTAACTATTTTGCTAAAAATTTATCTTTTCTTGTTAACAATTTGACTGCTTTGTAATCTTTTTGGTTTGAAAATTTAAAAATTTTATAGAAACTTCAAATTTTTGTTAAAACGAACTTTTTTTAAATAAAAATTCTTATTTTTTGGTTTGAAATTTAACTATTTAGTAGAAAATGTGTCTTTTTCGCTCAAAATTTCAACAATTGGGTAGAAAATTCCACTGTTTGGCATATTTTTGGGTTGATAATTCCACTATTTTGTAGAAAATGCCTCTTTTGTCTTAAAATTTTAACAGTTTGGTATAAAATCGTTTCAATAAAAGAAAGGGAAAGGGAAAATAATATTGTATATACATACGAGTTAAGTTAGTTTGATTGATTTATTATTTATGTTGATATCATTATTATAAAGATAGAATTGTATAATATAATTTTTGAAAATGGTTTCCTAGGTGTTCTCTGATTTAATTTCTATTCGTGAAATAGGTGCAGGCCTCACAGACTGGTTCCTAAATCTCCTATTGTACCCTAGAAATTTGATTAACTTCACTTTTCTTTTAATAAATTAAATCTTGGATTAATATACCTATTTCTGAATTGTCTCGAATTTTTTTGAAATATTTCAGTATACTTTTAAAGATTCCGATACATTTTTGATACGTTTCCATAGTTTAAAAAGAGATTTTTAAAAGATTTTAGGGTATTTTTAAAACTTCTGAGTCATTTTCAAGAGCCTTTAATTTGAAATATTTTAGGAAACTTATAAAGATTTCAAGGAATTATTATTTAATTACATTAATTTGAAGGGATTTCAAAGAGTTTGAAATATTTTAGGATAATTTATTTTCTAGAATTTCAGTTTTATGATCATTTAAAAAGATTTCACAGAATTTTATAATGTTTCCGAGGATTTCAGTGATTTTAAGGACATTTTAAGGACGATTTTGTTGGTTAAAAATGAACTTTTTTGTTGAAAATTCAACTGTTTTGTAGAAAAATAGTCTTTTTGGTTTGAAAATGAAACCGTTTTATCGAAACTTCAACTTTTTTGTTAAAAACTAACTTTTTTATTGAAGCAATTATAAAACAGTTTAATTATTGAGACCTTGAAACTAAAGTTTTTTCCTAAATTAATTTTTAGATTAATTTTTGGAGGTTTTGAATTTTAAGTTTTCACAATATTGTAGTTTCAAATTCAAATATTCAAAACAGGACCATTTCGGTGTTACATATTTCAAAAATTCTTGCTGTTTATTATTTATTTTAATTTTCAATGTTATATCTTAAAATATTTTAGTTTTTAGTTGTAGATTTAAACAAATAAATCATTTCGAATTCAGAACTATTTTATTTTAAAATTTCAAAAGTGATTAAAGTTCTAGAAGAAGATTTGAAATTAAAAAATTAAAATTCGGTTTAAAATAAAAGAACATAACAATTGAATTTTGTAACTAAAATTAATACAGCAATAAATTAATAATTTCGTTCATTTGAATTTGGGAAAGTTTAATGAACAATTCAAAAATTATTAGTTTTTAAGTGAATTAAATTTACTATTTAGTTTAAAAGTTTGTTGAGTATCATTCAATTCATTCTTTGATTTTATAAAAATTGATCTAAATAGCTTTAATGTCAAATTATAATTTCGTTATGCAATAACAATTTAATATTCTAAAATTTCAGGAGCTTTGACTTTGAAAGATTCAATTTATTTTTCTAAATTAAATTGTCTATCCAGGTGTTTGTATTGTCACTTAATACTACGTGGTACGATACTTATTAATAATATATTTATCGTCTTCAAAATGTCTATAATTTTCATTTAAAATTCTAGTTTTTAATGTGCAATTGAACCGCCGCATCGTAGAACGGGATATAAAAAATTTTTCGAGGAGTGAGAGGGCCCCTGGTCGCTTGTTGGAACATTATTGA
>JAWWLR010000165.1:23394964-23408167 GCA_035041075.1 Acraspis erinacei | reverse complement strand
TCCAGAGCTTTAAATAGTTTCAAGGGATTTAAAAAAGTTCAAGGGTTTTTTTTAACAATTTTAAGAAATTTTGAACGCTTTTAAAAATGTTCAAAAGATTCTAAAGGATTTGAAATATTTTAGGATATTTTTGAAAATTCTAAGGAAGCTTTAAGAGCTCTAAAAATTTTCAGAGGATTTTTAAAAATTCCAAGGAATTTCAAATGATTTGGAATTGTTTTTAATTTTTTAAATTCTAAATTCAATCAATTCGTTGGATTAAACTTTTTTTTTAGTTTTTGTTTAATTTGTCTTGAAGTCTTAAGTTCAACATCAATTCTTAAGACATTTCATCAAAATTTTATGAATTTCATAAATCACATTTTTTTATTTAAAATTATTTTTAATTTAAAAGATCATTAGTCACAGTCTTAATGCACATTAGTCACTTTCTGTCACTTTTTCACAATTTTCAAGTGAATTAGGTTGTGGCAGCTGTGAGAACAATAAAAGAAAAAAATTATAAATTTGAATAAAAAATGTATTCCATTTATTAAATATTGTATATTAAAAATGAAGCTTATAGCTTTGGTTTTTAAATATTAAGGGTCAGGGAAAATAAAAAATTAGTCAGGGAAAAGTCCGGGAATTTTGCAACCTAGAATTTAATTGAACTAAAAAAGCGTAAATAAATTTTATAATTCAAACCTTTTGGCAGATTTGTCCCGTAAATATCATATTTTGTACGATCAGTAGTGCTGTATGGAATATCTAGATCACAATTAATGGAACTTCGAGCCTTGTTTGTAACTGAAATATACAAAAAAATTAATCTCTAATCTTTTAATTTTTAAGTGATTACATTGAATAATAGAACTTACTATCTTCACATTTTTTAAAGTAATGTTGCAAAAGTTCCTCAGCATCCCAACGTTTGCTCCAACAACTGGGTAAATAAGATTTTTCTAGTTCCTGAAATAATTTTTAAAAATATATAAAATTATGTAAATATAAAGTATAAATTTTTTTATTATTGTTTGAATACAAATTTTATAGAATTAAAGAGCACTTTTCTGCAAGAAAATGATAAATTTTTAATTAAATTTAATAATTATTCAATTTTCTTATATTTTAATTTATATTATTAAAATAAAAATGTAGTTGTAACATACGGATCCAGCCATTGTCCTTTAGAAGCACTTTTAAATTTTATTAAGAATTTTTAAACGAAAGAATGTACCACCTTCACCGAGTGAAAGTATTATAAAGTTCGATATTTCGATCTGATTTTTTCTTTTTTCAAGTGAAACCTTATTCCAGCTAGATCCGAATTTCACATCGTCTCCGATTTCTTGCACCGGATTCAGTACTACATCTAGTGTTATATTCAGTAACTTTCATCTTGTTCTGCCGGCAAAGTAAATTTCTCGTAATTGCGAATTTTTATTTATTTATACTCTAAAAATTAATAAAGGTAATTTTTCCCTTAGAATTTTTGATAATATTCAAACCTATCTTTTTTTATTTAAAAAACTTTATGCTTTTGAAAAGAAGTATTTTTAAAGGTGTTCATGACAAATTAAAAATTATCAGTAAAAAATTGATCAATATTTTCTTATAGAAAGTAAAAATCATTCGTTTTTTTTCTGGTAGTCATTACTTTGTTACTGATGTTTTTTTTTTCAAAATCTATGTCTTTGATAGCTTAACAAGCTACCGACAAGTGATAAAGTCTTCCAGATGAAATACGTTTTTTAGATCAAGGGTAAAGAAATAAAGTCATATCTCGGCAGAAATGATAAAGAATTAGTTGCCTTTTGTTGCAAATGATCTGAGAGAAATGTGGGTTAAAAAATCATAACGAAACTTCATGAATTAAAAAATTCAAGGATAAAAATTTAATAATTATAGATTAAAATTAAGTTATTTTTTTCAAACGTCAATAAAATAAATCAATATTGTACAAGTTCAAAATTAAAATCCTAATTCTAAGAAACATTTTTTTATTAAGTATTCAGAATTAACAATTAAGGAAATAATCTGAAATTGAAGGCTATTTTAAATTAAAATCGATTAAAATTTAAATTGACTTAGAAAAAATGATTTTCTGTTAAATTTCAATCATTAAAAACTGAAATTTTTAAATGAATTAAATAAAATATAAATCGATCAATTTTAAATTAAATAAATTCATATTGAAAAAGATCTTAATTATTTAATTATGAGTTGAACCATTTGAAATTTAAAATTTTCCAAACTGAATATTTTTTAAAACCGAATATTAAAAATTGAACTACTTCAAATTGAATCCTAGATAAGGAATTTTAAGTTTGAAGCATTGAATCGAATATTGAATAACATGAACTTGAAAACAGTTTTGAATTAAAATCGATCAAAATTTAATAATTTTAGATCTTATCTTGATAATTTCTTGCAAGAATAAAATTTGAAAATTAATAAAATAAAATGTATAAACAATCAATTTTAAATTGAAGAAATTCATATGGAGAATGTATGAATTAAAAAAATCCAAGAAATTGAATTCAATCCTTCAAAATTCTAAATTTTTTTCTATCTACTAAAAAAATGTAACTATTTAGTTGATCATTATTATTTTTGGTTTAAAATTCTTTTCTTTTTTTAGAAACTTAATTTTTTTGTTAAAAATGCAACTGCCTCATTAAAAATTAATCTCTCGGTTAAAAATAAACTTTTTTTGGTTGAAAATCCAACTATTTTCTTAAAAATTCTTTTCACTTTTAGTTAAAAATTAATTGTGTGTAATAAAAAGTGAACTATTTCATTTTTAATTGAAAATGTTTCATTTTTCGTAGAAAATTCTTGCATTTTAAAAAAAATTCGTGTTTTTGATAGAAAATTAATCCTTTTGTTTGAAAATGCAACTATCTTGTTGAAAATGTATGTATTTTGTTGAAAATTTGTTTTTATTGGTCAAATTCAACTGTTGTTGATTAAAAATGAAAATCTTTTTTGTTTGAAATACAAACTATTACATTTTTTTTAAACTGGCCTTTTTATGTTAAACATGAATTGGTTTAACTAAAAATATAACTATTTGATTGAAAAACAAACTTTTTGTTGAAGATTTATATTTTACAGTTGAAAATTCATCGTATTTTGTAGAAAATTATTTGTTTTTATTTTTAAATTATTTCTTTTTTTCAATGAAAATTTAACTATTTAATTTTTTGTTCAAAATAGATTTTTTCAAGTTTTGAAATTCAACTATTTGGTTGACAATTCATCATTTTTTTAGTATAATATTCTTGTATTTTGTTGAAAATGTGTCTTTTTGATCAAAGATTAATCCTTTTGGTTAAAAATGTAACTATCTTGTTGAAAATTTGTTTTTATTGGTCAAATTCACGTCTTTTTTATTATAAATCATCATCTTTTTTGGTTGAAATATAAACTATTACATTTTTTTTAATTACACTTTTTATAACAAAATTAATTGTTTAAACTAATAATTCAACTATTTTGTAGAAAAATCGTTTTTTTTAATGAAAATTTTAACTTTCATTATTGTTAAAAAATTGATAATTTTAAGTATAAGATTTCAACTATTTGATTGCAAATTTATATAATTTTTTTCGAAAGTCCGTATTTTTTATTATAAAATTAATCGTTGTAGTTTAAAATTCAACGATTTTGTAGGCTTCGAAATTGAACATTTTTTATGAGTTTGTTTATGGACTTAAAAATCTTTCTTGGTTAAAATGTCAACTCTTGTTGAAGAATCTTCATCTTTAGTTGAAAATTCATCTGTTTTGGTAGAAATTTAATTTTCTTTTAATGCATCTTTTTGCTTGTAAAATGATTTTTTATTGTAGAAAATTCGACTATATGTTTAAAAGTTGAACTACTTTGCTCAAAATTAATTTTTTTAGTTGGAGATTCATAATGATAGTTGAAAATTAATTTCTTTTGTTGAAAAATCAACTATTTTGTCAAAAATTTTTTTCACTTTTGGTTAAAAATGTATTTGCTTGAAAATTCGTTTTTATTGATTTAATCCAACTTTTATCATTTTAAATTTATTTGTAATTTGTCGAAATTCCGTATTTTTCGTTGAAAATTAATTTTCTTTGTTGAACATTCAACTTTTTTGTAGGCAAAATGCAACTTTTTGATTAAAAATGAATTTGCTGTGATTGAGAATTCAACTATTTTATTAAATTTTGTACCGTTTTGGTCCAATTCAATTGTATTTTATTAAAAATGAACATATTTCCTTGGTTCAAAATGTCAACTTCTAAATTTTTCGATATTTTGTTTTTTCGTTTGTAAAATCAACTACTGGGTTGAAATTTGAATTCATTTTTTTATGTTAAAAAAAACAGTAGGATTTGACTAAAAGCCTCCCCTCCACTTAAAATCTAAATCATCTTACGTCATTTTTGGATGACCCTGAATAAATTCACGAAAAAAATTTAGCCGGCAGACATTGCATAAATAATAAATACAGAATAAATAGATAAATAAATATATCTGTTTTTAATATTTATTTAATCAAAAAATTGTAAGCATGAATAGAAGTTGGGTTTAGAAACCACCTGTATGATATCTTGTTTCAGCTGCTTTGACAAAATATGCGTCACTAGGTAAATCAGACCTGAGAGCTATACAAATTTTTCTCGAGGGTCATTTACATGTGCACGTATGACTAACCTTTGTTCGGTAGTGTTGAAAGAATCTTCAGAAAAAAAGGCTCTAACATTTTTGTGCAGTCATGTAAGGTGTTACAAACTTTCAAACAGAGAATCCTTTACTTAATGTCCTAAACCAGTCCGTACATTCTAAATTAAAAAAATTAATATTCTTTCATGAAAAAAATTGCTGCCTCCAAAGTCTTTCAAAAGAAAACTAGAGTTTAAAAATGTGTACTTCAAATCTTAAAATTTTTGAAAATAAATTATAGTACACTAGATATTCGAATTTCACGAAATAGGATCTTAATGTAATTTAAGAATTTGGATATTTCAGATACGGAAACGTCCAGAATTAATTTAGACAGATTTAAACATTTTTTAATATGAAAGTTTTGATTCATAATTTTTTTAAACATTTTCTTTAACAATTTTAATTTGACTATGAAACAAACTCCCACGCAATTATTTTTTATAGTTGATGAAAATTGATATTTGAAATGATAAATCTTCAACCGAACCAATGAATTTTTATAAAAATAGTTCATTTTTTAACCAAGTAGTCGAATTTTCAACAAAATAGTTGAATCCTAAAAAAAGACAGATTTTTTTAAACGTAATTTTTGCATTTTTACTCATAAATTATAATTTTTTAATCGAATAAGTTAATTTTCTATTTAAAACGCCAAATTCTCGACAAAAAAGATCAATTTAAAACCAAATAGTTGAATTTTTAACAAAAAATTAATTTTATATAAAAAACGGATTTTTAACCAAATACATCATTTATAATCAAATAGTTAAATTTTTAAACTAAAATTATAAAATTTTAAACAAATAGTTGAATTTTCAAAATGAAAGAAATGTTGGAGCAAGAAATACTTATTTTTAAACATAGTATATACATTTTGAGCCAAATATTTGATTTTTTTAAATTTGAAATATAAATTTTCGACTAAAAATGTAATAATCAAATTTTTATTACAAAAATTAACAATAAAAATATAAGTTTTTTTTAAGCAGTTGAATTTTCTACCATATTTTTTAAAATTGAGCAATAAAGAAGAATTATCTACACAACAGTTAAATTTTCAGTAAAAAAATTCATTTAAAAAAAAATTTCAATAAGAGTCCAATTTTCAACCACTAGTCCAATACTCAACAAAATAGTTGAATCCTAAAAAAATATTGATTTTCAACCAAGAAGTTATTTTCTTGCAAAAAGGACGCATTTTCAACAAATTACGTGAATTTTCATTAAAAAAATTAATTGCCAATAAAAAATTCTACAAAGCAGTTGAATTTGCTACAAAACTGTTTAAATTTAAGCCAAACAGAGGAATTTTCTACCAAACAGTTGAATTTTCAAACCTGTCAATTTTAATTTTCAAGAATAAAGATAATTATCAACCAAACAGTTGAGTTTTTAAACAAATAGATACATTTTCAGTTAAACAAAATTAATTTTTAACAGGCAAAAAATTTCAACAAAGTAGTTCAATTTTCAACCAAGTAGTCGAATATTCGACAAAATACTTGAATCCTTAAAAAACGGAATAATTATCAATCAAACAGTTGCATTTTTATCCCAAAAATATTCCATAAAGAAGAGAATTTTCTACAAAGCATTTGAATTTTCTACCAAATAATTGGATTTTTTACCAAATTATTTAAATTTAAGCCAAAAAAATTAATTATCTACTAAACAGCTGAATTTTCAAATCAGTAAATGTGAGTTTTCCACAATAAAGTTAATTTTCAACTAAACAGTTGAATTTTTAACCAAGGCCATTTTTTTCTACAAATTTTGATACTGTAAGTTTAATTTTTTAAGTCTAATGATTTTTGTTAAAAAAAAACCTATGTCTGATGAAAATGCTAAGATTTCATATTATTGTTCAATATATTGTAAATGATCAAATTATCAAAATTCTCAGTAATTTCTTTTTTAAAATCGGTTCACAATTATAATGACTTGATTCCATAGAGATGTAAAAATGAAATAAGCAGAATATTTTTGCAAGCTTTGAAAAAACTCATTTTACTGCCAACCCATCTTTTACTTTGAGTTTAAAATTCACGTTCGACGTATCAGATGGAGACTCTGGGTTGTCCTAACAAAACCAAGAAGGAGAGACAAAGAAAGCAACTATGCTCCCGTACTACGCTACTATTCAGCGGTTCTCATTTTCAAATAATATCGATCTTTCACTCGAAAAGTTTCAAAATTTCTACCCTATTGTATCTAAAAACCTAAGTTCTTTATGTTTAAAACATTGAATCCTTTTTAATACTTTTATCAAGCAATTATTCTATGATTCTTAGGAACGACTGACACTTCCAAATAAAGAAAATTCCGGCCACTGTAAACTTTCCGATTTGGGAAATTCCCAAATAATAAAACTCCGGAATAAAAATATTCCCGAACAATAAAGTTTCCAAATAAAAAATTCCCCATTTGGAAAATCCACGAATAATAAAATTCTCGTATAATAAAATTTCCGAATAATTCAATTCCAGAATTGGAAAATTTCCGAATAATAAAATTCACAAATAATAAAATTTCCGAATAAAAAAATTGCCGAATTGGAAAATTCCCGAATAATAAAATTCCAGACAGAAAATTGCCGAATTATAGAATATCGTAACTAGAAAATTGTTTCATAAGTAACTAAAAATTGTTCGGCAATTTTCCAATTCGGTAATATTATAAATTAATTGTTTGGACATTTTTAGATATCGTAATATTATAAATAGTCCGGGAGTTTTTAAAATCGGTCATGTAATGGAATTTAGCTCTCGGAAATTTTATTATTCGGGCATTTTACAATTCGGAAATATTATAAACTGTTTGGAAATTTTATTATTCGGGAATTTTTCAAATCGGTCAAAAGTTTGCATGGGATTTTATAGATTATAAATAGATGTTTTTTTTAATTATAGACAATTTGGGACGACTGAAAAATGCAGAAAAATCAAATTCCCGACACTGTGAAATTCCTGAATTAAAAAATTCCCAAAAAGTTTATAATATTACCGAATTCGAAAATTCCCGAGATGCCTGAAAAATCATGGAAAATAAAATATCCGGCACTGGAAAATTCCCGGCGTTTTTTAGCTTAAGGGCATCTACCAGAGTACCACGTTATATTCATTGGCTTTATAATTTGAAAAATGTAAATATTGTGTTGAAATGTTGGTAAATTATTCGAAATACATAAGGGTATGTCAGAGTGGTCCATTTGAAGTTTTTTGATTGTTTAAATTGATCCATTTTATTAATTTTTAATTTGAAATGTAAGTGATAGCAGGGCTTTAGAGCCCTAACTAAAATAGAATTAATCCAATTCCATTATTTAGTCCAAATAAAAAATTAAATGGGCCCGACAGACATTGTATATTTTGAACCATTTCGCAAATAAATTTCAGCAAATAAAGAATTTTTACAAATATTTGATTAAATTCTTTTAACAAATTACAAGACGCCGACAATGACACTTTTGAAAGCTTGGGCTTAGTTAATTTCTGAAATTTTTTTTCTGTGTCATGTATAATTATGGGTTTTAATTGAAAATGAAACGTCGTGTATACCAGAGTGATTAAGAGCGATAATGATAAGATAAGGACGACGTGATAAGGAATAATTAAATGATTCCAGGTTCTATAGTCATTCTACTATTCCCCTTGTTCCTTTTTTAAAAAGGTTCCACTTTTTCATGAAATTATACCTATTTAAATTTTAGGGCTGAATTTGGCATCAAAAACTGAAATTTATAATATAATTGTTCTTTAAATCTGATGAAATCCCTAATAATCCCACAAAAATCGAATACAAGTCTGTAAAACATCTTGACATATTTAATTCCTTAAAGAATTTTTCGAAGACCCCAAATCCCTTAACATTTTATTTATTCTTAAAGTAGTCTAGAAATTCTTTGAAATTCCCTAAAATCTCTCGAAATTTTGGAAAATATTGTAACTTGTTTGGAATCTTGTAAAATACGCCAACATCTATCAACTCTTTAAATTCATTTAAAATTCCTTAATTTTTTTAAAGCTCTTGAAAATTTCTTGCAATTTCTAAAAATACGCTAAAATATCTCATGCCCTTCTAAATCCCTTGAAACTTTTAAAGCCCTTTAAAATTTTTTGAAATTTTTTCAAATAACCTAAAATTAATTAGAATCATTTCAAAGTATTGGAATCTATTTAAAATACCCTAAGATATTTTAAATCCTTAAAATTATTTGGAACCCCCTTGAAATGTTCTAATGTGCTTGAAAATTTCTTAGAATTTGTTAAAATGCCCTAAAATTCTTGGGAATCACTTAAAATTATTGAAATCTATTAAAAATACCCTAAGATATTTAAAATCCTTTAACATCCCTTGACATTTTGAAAGTTCTTGAAAATTTCTTGCAATGTTTAAAAGTACCCTAAAATATTTGAAATCTTTTGAAATGCATTAAAACTTTTTAAAGCTCTTAAAAATTCCTAGGAATTTTTTTAAACACCCTAAAATTCTTGGTAATCAATTCAAATGATTGAAGTCTGTTAAAAATACCCTAAAATCTGAGGCATTTGAAATCCCTGACCATTTTTTTCAGCTATTCAAATTTCCTTGGGATTTTTTTAAATACCCTAAAATCTTTGGGAATCCCTTCAAATGTTCGAAATCTATTAAAAACGCCCTAAGATATATCAAGTCCTTTATAATCTTATGAAATACCGTGAAATAAAAAAAAAAATTTGATATGAAATATCGACAAGTTGAAAAAATTTGATGCAAATTTTAAATATTTTCTGATAATCAAAATTTAATATTTTAATAAAATACCGAGTAAAATACCTTTAATTGCCGGAGATTTTGACTTATTCTTATTAAGGCGGAAATCTCGAAAGAAACGCAAGATCGAGAAAAGTGCCAAGAGACATCAGCCATAATAGAATCTACCGAGAAAAAAATGAAGAACAGAAAAAACTCTGGCCTCTTTAAGAAAATTGAGTTTCAAAATTTTCAGAAAAACAGCCGCCATTTAGTTCAAATACTTATAACTTTGCCCAAAAAAATTTCTATCAAATTGGTGAAATACGTGTCGTCTAAAAGCCTTTAAAAAACAACATATTTTAGCCACAGCCGATTCTGTGACTTGAACGTGTTCAGCTTGCATGATTTGAAATGAATTCGGCCTAAAGTATGTCAAATCCTTTGAAATTATTTGGATTTTTTAAAGCTCTTGAAAATTCCTTGCAATTTTTAAAAGTACCCTAAAATCCTTGGGAATAAAATCATTGAAATCTATTAAAAATACAATACTTTAATATGTTTTGAATCTCTTAAGGTCCCTTTAACACTTTTTAAATTAACCTAAAATTCTGTAAGTTATTTTGAAATTTGTAATATCTTATAACTCCTTCTAAAGCATTTTTTTCACAAGAAATTTCTTAAAATCAATTAAAATACTTGAACACCACTTAAAATCTCTTGAAATCTTAAAATTTGTTTAGAAATTCCTTAAAATGTTCTGATCATTTTTGAAATTCCTTGAAATCTCTTAAAATGTGTACTTTTGAAAATATGGGTATGTTATTTTAATAATTGAATTAACGAGCTATTTTTAGAAAATACTAGCACTATGACTAGTTTTATTTTATTCAAAATAGTTAATTTATTCACTAAATTTTGGTTAAAAAAATATACAAAAATATAATTAAGTCCACTTAAAGTAATTAATAAATAAATTTTCATTGCCCTATTTTTTCCCTACTTAAAAAAAAATTTATTCTGAATTGAAAGAAATTGAAATGAGAATCACTGGGACGAATCGCACCCCTGAAATACCTGGAGGCGCCGGGGAGATGGTTAAAACCAGAAAAACCGGCCGTTCTCTTTCCCCACCCGGTGGTCCCTTTCCCCACCCTTTTCCCTTTTGCTTCCTCGTGATTCGTTCTTCCTCCCACCAGCTGGATGCCAGCCACGTTGGCAGCTACCGTCTCGTCGTCGGGTTCGGACTTGGCTACCTATATTCCTGTGAGGCCCTATTGGTCCCCATGGGGCAGGGTCGGCTTGGGCCTCTGGAAATCTGGAAAAATACAGGTGTGTTGATTCTCATGCGGGCCGGTCTGATTAACAGATCAAAACATATTGGAAATTAATTTCGAATGGGATTTATGTAAGGGGCAATTTAACATTTTTATTATTTTAATAATAAAATTTGAAAATTGATCAAATTGATTTGATTTTATAATTAAAAATGAATTTCGTTAAATAATTAAAATATTTGAGAAATATGAATTTAAATAACTGCCAAGAATAATAAATTAAGAACTTTAAAATTTTAATTTCAAATTTTTTGATCATTCTGATCTTTGAATATTAACGAAAAGCGTAAAAAAATTTGTTCAGGAGAAAGTTATTAAATTTCTAAAATGGTGTTTTCCGGTCACCCTGATATAATTTTCTTGTTAGTAATTCGTCTATTTCTATTTCTATTCTTTCTGAAGATTCTTCCTCCTTTTATATTTTTAGATTAAAAATTGATTTTCTTGGTTGAAAATTGAAAAAGATGTTTGGAAATTCAACTTTTTGGCATAAAGTTAACTTTGTATTCGTAATTTATATCTCGGTACTTAAAATTTAACTGAAATCTTTATTGGTTCAAAATTCATTTGTGTTTTTGAAAACTCCACTATTTTGACAAAAAATGTAGTGTTTGTTGAAAATTCGTCTTTTTGGTTGAGTTCAACTGTTTTTTATTTAAAATTATAATATTTTTTATTTCAGAATTCGTTTTTTTACAAAAAATTAATTTTTTAACTGACAATTTAACTATTTCAGATGAAAATTCATAACTTATGTTTGTTTAAAATGCATGCCTATGGTTGAAAATTTAACTATTTTGTTGCAAATTCATCATTTTTAACAGAACGGTAATCTTCTTATTTTGAAATTTCCTTTTTATTTATATTAGGAATGCAAATGTTTGGTTGAAAATTAATTTTGGTTGAAAATTCCAATTTTTGGATCGAAAATACAACTGTTTTCGTGAAGATTCGTCTTTTTGGTTGGAAAATGGATTATTTTAGTTAAAAATCTATCTCATTGGTTGAAAATTTGAGTATTCTGTTGAAAATTCTTTTTTTTTGTTAAACTTTTTTTTCTCTGAAAATTTCACTTTTCGATTTTTTTTAGTGATTTTTAGTTTTTGTTTTAAAGAGAACAAATATTGTTTAATCAATATGCAACTATTACTTTCTTTTAGAAATTCGTATTTTTCGGACGAAAACTTTAATATTTGGTCAAAAGTTCTATTTTCTTAAAATTTCATCTTTCTTGATTGAATATTAATTTTTTTGTTGGAAAGTTACCTTTTCGGGTTTAAAATTTAACTGTTTTCTAATATATATTTAATTTTTTGGCCTAAAAATACAACTATTTGGTAGGAAATGCAACTGGTTAAAAATTAAACTATTTTGTTGAAAATGTAATTACTTTATAGAAAATTCATGTTCTTTTGACATTCGTCTATTTTGATAGAAAATTCGTTCACTTTTTACATAGAATCTTTTGTAAGCGGAATTATGTTCAGTTAAAATAAACGATTAAGATGTTGGGGTTCGAATAATAATTTTCAAGAAAATAAAAAATTAGTCAGGGAATTTTGAAAATGAAGTTTTTTGGCCACCCTGATTGACTATTCTTTTAAAAGGTATTATTGTTCTGGGTTGAAATTTAAAAAATGTGCGATTTGTCGCCTGAAACAAATTTTTTTTTAAAACCTGACCCATTTTGTAGTCCAAGCCGACCCTGTCATGGGGACTATACGTCTATATCTGGATCCATATCATGTAGATGTAATTTTATACCTGTGTTGTGGCTATGAGCTAAAAGGCCAACACAGAAAACGATCGTTTATAAAATTTCGGGACTGACTCGAGTTTACTCGTTTTAGAGGAATTCCTGCCTTGAGACTCCTTGATGAAGTCATTTTGATATTTGTCTCATTTGAGATAGATTCACTTTAAAAAACTAATTTCTGTTTTAAAATCTTATTATTATTTATTTCTTTTGTTATTATTAATTTTATTTTGTGGGGTCACGAAGTACTGACAGTTGCCTCTATTTTTTATTTTTAATCTAATCTAGCATTAGTTAATCTCAACACTAAATGGGGGTCCTAACGCCCCGTTCTCACTTACATTCTAAGATAGGAATAATAAAAATTGCATTATTTTTAAGTATAATGCAAAATATAAACTGGAATGGGCCAGAGAGTGGCGTCCTGATACATTTTATGACGTTTTCAAAGTATTAACAAACATTTATTTTTTAGATTAAAAATAAGAAGATGGAAAAGATGGGGCGATCCGCAATTCATGACGCTATGGTATACGATGTGCCCCTTAAGACTATAAAGTTACTATTAGTGTGAATTTATCATTAGTCGAATAATAAAATATTAGTGTAAAAGATTTAATTTTAACCGATTATAAATAAATAAATATATATATATATATATATATATATATATATATATATATGGGACGTTTCACG